>JAVJGJ010000047.1:104836636-104847067 GCA_035590215.1 Microhierax caerulescens
TCCTGTCATCAGTGCACTAAGATTAAAAAATCCAGAATCTCATTTTTTTATTTAGTACCTGTTACATAGATTATCCCATATATATATATATATATATATATATATATATAAATATAAAATATATTATATATATATATATATAAAAGGAAAAAAGGAATGACTAACTATACGGGCTCATGCTCCTTGGTAAAGGAGCAATAAGGTTGCAAATTGTGTGATTCATCAACCTGGAAATGCTTGTGCAACCCATTTCTGTTCTCCTATTTGTCTGCACCACAACACTAGCTTATTACATTTCACTGCCATTCTATAAAAGCTCAGAACAAATGCTTGTTTACAAGTGAAGCACGTTACGCTCAGCTGGTATAAAACAAGATAGCACAGTGAAGTTGAGACATCCCTTTTTTTCCCGAACCACAGCCATTTCTTGCTACTGTCAGTAATAATACTACTATAATGGCTGTAGAAGTAGCATCTCGAGGTCTTAAAAAGATTAGGGCTGTATTGTGTCGCATGCTTCAAATACACCTGATGAAGTGTGGTAAACGTCCCTCAAAGGGGATTGCGTCTGAAGGGGAGACACAGAGCACAACCAGATTTGTGAAAACACCTTTTATAGTGTTGTTTTTATTAATAGACTTGAGTTATTAATAGCAGAAAACTATTGGCACTCTTCATTCACTTGCTCCTTCGCACAGTTCGCACATCTGCAAACAGCTGGAGCAAGAGTGAGAGGCCAACCCTGCTGCACACTTACTCAAAATGGATGGTTACCCTGGTACAGCCACGGTTTCTCGACAGGGGTTTGGAAACTCCTCCGAGGTCCTTTGTGTCAGCAGGTGTGTGTTGTACCTGTGGTTTCTGTATGCATGTAGCAGCCCATTTCTTCTCCTGCTGTGGTCAGAGTTATCCCACTGCTGGTCGATGGACACGTTCACCAGGTTCTTGATGTCCTCGGTTTGCCAGTTCTTGGGAGACTTTCACATGTTATCTCGTGGTACTTATGTTTCCACGCCTGATTTTCTGATGACAGTTCCTCCGTCCAACATGTGTAGGTCCCTGGGGAGCCCATTCAGGCAGGCTTGTTCAGAGGGAGCTTTGTGGCAATCCTTAATCAAAAGGAGTAAGAGAAATTATTATTGAGGCTGTGATTCAATATAATGTGTTTTGCAGGAGTCGCTTTGTTTCACCAACCCTTGTCTTTCCACCACTCCCAAGCCCAAGCGCTGAAAGCAACAGTTGACAAACGCTTTTTATTTCACTCTAGATATTGCTAATATTTCTTTAGATAACACTGACAAATGTACTTCAGGGTAGCAGTTTTGACTGTATTGATTCGGTGATGATGGTTTCAGCGTTAGATTCTGCTGAGGGTACAAGTTATGACCAGCGATGACATTGTAACTTCATGTTAACCTTTTCTCTAGTATTTTTCCCGTCTCTGAAAGCTCATTAGGTTTTATAGAGGAAAGACTATGTGGAAATTGCTTTTATCTTTAGGTAAATTCCATTTACCTAATATGGACTGTATGTATAGAATTTATAGCTTGACCATGAAACATTTGCTGGCTTTGAAAATATCACAGTATGTTTTGAATTAAAAATATCAGGACCCGGCAGCTTCTTTTTTTGCACTGGGGTCCGATGCTGAGCCATTAACAGCTGCAGGGTCAGACCCTTAGTCAAAACTGTACAGCTGGGAAACTAAAATTTATACCTGTCCCCAAAAGAGATGAATTTTAAACCATACCTACAAGAGGACTTCATAGAGAATAAGAAGGTATTATGTGATTAAACCATATGTCGTTATCTGGATTGGAACTCCTCCTTGAGATACGAGGGTGGGATGACCTCTACGTTTGATAAGTAAACAGCCTATTGCTGACACTGGTGAGAAGCAAATAATAAAATAGAGTTAGTATAGATATCTTTGCCTGATACTAAACTTCACATTTCACCACTGGTTAAATGTAATCTTACTGGGTGTGACTATGGCACTTGCAGCAGATTGTTTTCCTGTTTATACATGAAAAGCCACTGGACATTCTGGGTAGTTAAGGAAGGGAAAACAACACCAGAGCTTGGCTGACCATAAAGTGTGCAGTAAATTTTTTGGCTGTCAGATGGAACACATTTGAAATATTATGCAGACATGTTTTGGGTTAGGAAAATTGGTGTTCTTTCCTATAAAGAAAAAATAAATACTTGAGTCTTTGCTTTCAGAGCCTGAGAATGGGAACAAATGCCAGGCTGTACTGAAAGACTGAGAACAAAAAATCCATGTCAAGTCAAAAAAAAACCAGAAAATGATGATTACAATAAAGTACTGTGATTTTT
Source organism: Microhierax caerulescens (assembly GCA_035590215.1). NCBI lineage: Eukaryota > Metazoa > Chordata > Aves > Falconiformes > Falconidae > Microhierax > Microhierax caerulescens. The sequence continues at coordinate 104,838,974 of JAVJGJ010000047.1, forward strand.
TTTTCTCATGTAATTCAGTCGGGCGTAATCGTTCAGGAAAGCCCTGTGATCAATAAAATCTTTTTCTGTTTATTATAGAGCAACTTGACCAACATCTGAGCCACTCCCCCACACTGCCTCAGACTTGGAATAGACAGAAAAAGAGTCAAGTCTCCAGGCTGATTTAACACATACTTAAAGATGAGTAGCCAGAAATGGAAGAAGAAATATGGAACAGTTCCATTAAACCCATTGGTTGAGCAAAGCAGGTGAGTATTAGATTACTTTGAAACATAAAGATTATTTGTAACGGTGGGACTAGGTTTGCTTAAAAGTGCGTTGAAATCACTAAGAGATAAGTGCCTTAACTCCTTAAGCAGTTTCGTGAGTTGCATTGGATTTCTGGCTAAAATGCAGGTGCTTTGCTCTTTTTGTAAATCTGTGGAAGGCTGGATTCGCGCCAGGGCCCCGAAGGCACTCATAGGTCTTAAGAGCAGCCTTACTTGGGACTTCCACTTGTTAGATTCTTTAGCCCCTGCCCTGAGCTACACTGGAGGAGCACTGGGCTCTAGCACAGCCACAGTGATGCCCTCCTGGCCATGGATCTCCTTGATGCAAACCTCAACCTGTGGAATGGCCTCTTGGCTTGAACTTGGACCTGTTTTATCTTGCGGTATGGCCTTATGACTTGAACTCATGGTTGGACATGGCCAGCAGCTTGGGATCTGCCCTGCTCCCCAACTCGGGATGGTGGAGTGGCCTTGGCTGGTGACACTCTGCCTTGCTGGTCCCCATGGGGACCCCCTGTCACTCCTGGCTTAACTCCCCTTAGGGAGCAGACTTGCCCTTGTTGCTCCCCGACAGCCTTTGTGGGTTTTGTGGGGGTTTTGTTGTTGTTGTTTTTTTCGGTGAGTTCTTTTTCTGGTTTGGTTCTGTTGCTTTTCTTAAAATAAATCATATTCTGCAGACTTCTCTTTTAGTCTATTGGCTTTGCAGAGATCTTTTAATTAGATCAGATACTTAACCTTTAAACAACCAGTGCTAGATGAGCAGGAGCACATCCGTAGTGAAACCAGAATTCCCCTTCATCTCTAGCATTTTATGTTATTTGAGTATTTTGACCTAATTCTCTTTCCTGAGCTTGGCTGTTTCAAAGATTTTCTTGTGGGTCTCCTCTATTATAGATCTTAATTACCCATTCCCTAAAGACCAGATATAATCCTTTCATCTATCTTCTGTAGTTACTACTGCCTGCTGCAACAAATCAGCACAGCTTTAGATGGACATCTCTGTAATCTCTTCATGGGCTGGCCAGCAGAATCCCACTACTCACCAGTACAGTGATCTTTCATATTCATCATGTGATTATTCAAGTGCTCAGATTTTACTAATGGGGTGTAATGTACCCTGGAGAGAAGATAAGGAGTGTCAAGGAAGGCAAATATTAATCTTTGGTTTTGAGATATTTGCTGAAAACATTTTAAATTGCAAGTTATCTGATTTTAAAATTTACAAGTTGAACTGTGTTTGGTTATTTATATTTATTGGAGCACTCAGTCAATAAAGTAGGACTTGTGTGAGGGAAGTTTCGGTGGAAGTTAATTGCAGGTAGTCAGGGAATAGACAAAGTATGCAATGAATCTTAATGCCAGAAAATTAATGATAATTTTGTCATTGATTTCACAGCGGACTAGACTTCATGAAAGACCTATCTGACATAGAGAGGAAATTTTCCTAACGCATAATAATGTTAATGACTATTTGCTGAAATAAGTTTAATAATTAAGAATGTGTGAAAAGTTAGATTTGTTTGCAGATGATTCACAAATACAAAAGAAAAATAGACAGAACTGATTATTTTCTTCCTTTAATTTAACAATTATTTTTTAAAAAAATTAAAAAACTTTTTATTTTAAAAAACTTTAATAAAATAAGTTACAGGCTACTTCTTTGCCTGTAACTGCTGGCAGCAGCAGTTGGTATCACTAGCTCTCTGTGGCTGAAGAAGTTAACCTGACTGAAGTGGTGCAGTTCAGTCCAGAGCAAAACCTGCACTCAAAAACTGATTGCAAAGGACTGAGGAATAAAAATACTAAGTTTGCTATTTGTGAGTGGGAGAAAGATATCCAAAAGAGCACCTTTTACTGAGGGAAGCAGCTTTTGTAATGATGCTTTTCATGGTAAACGATGGTTCCAAATAAGTATGCTACAAATATCAGAAAGTCTATAAAAAATTAAGGTTTAATTGTTGCAAAATCAATAGGGTTGTAAAAAGAAGCACAGTCCATTAACATTCCCTGGTTTTATTGCACAAGAGAAGTTTTTCAGGTTTTGATTTTTTTTTTGTTTTGTTTTGTTTGAGTGAATTTAAGACCTTATCAGTGTGAATTTGAGAGAACTTCTGAAAGAGGAGAGGTGTTACGTGACCCAGACAGTAAACGGACTACCCCTCTCTCCTTGAGGGGAGAAACCCTTGCCTGACCTATGTCTTTGCTGAAAGGAAGAAACTCATTCAGTTTTCATGCCTAACTTCATTGCTGGATATTCTAATAAATTTAATAAAGCCTCTAGGTTTTTAACTGTGATGCTTAACAGAGGTTGGGGTTCAGAGCACGGGGTTAGTGGTGGCTGTATTTAATACGGAGGTGCCCAAGGGTAAATCAAGGGCTGGGCTTTGTGAGGGACATTCCTGCAGATCTGAGGAATGACCCACCGAAGGTGAAGAGAAAACACAACAAATGAGAAGAGGGAGAAAAATTGTGGCTGCAAGTGGTGAGGGAGTCCCCTCGTTCTTATCGCACCAGCTGGAGCTGTGAGAGAGGTGGGCTCTGGAAAGGCTGAGCTAAACCAAACGCCAGAGGAAAGAAAGAGAGTAAGGCAAGGGACAAGGAAAAGAAAGGAGACAGGCACGATGGGACAAACAGTCGGCTGCTCAGAAAAATCAAATCGCTGGAGATATTTACATATATAAAGTTTAGTCTTGTGGAGCTTTATTCTCATTTTTCACGCACGAGAATAACCACTACTCTGACTGAGGAAGTTGTTTGTATCCTGTTGTGGAAGAATGAGCTCCAGGCATCAGCTCTAGCAGAACTTACTTGTGCTGGATAAATAAAACCCACATTAGCTGCCAAATAAAAATCATTATCGCTTGAGTTTCTATTATGCTTGCTCAGTCTCTGGTGTATGGAGTAGATATTACCAACTCATCTCACATAAACTGCCCAGCAGGTGGCTGATAATGGCTTTAGGCTGGTACCAGGCAGGATCACGATGTGGGGCAGTCGCATCTCTAGTCAGTGTATCGAGGCACTCTTGAAACCACAGCTCAAAACCACAGCTGTCATTCAACATCCTCCCTGCAAGATGTTCCTGGTACTCTGAATTCACTTGCAGATGTTATTTCACCCTTTGGGTCTTCCTTGGGCAATTTAATTCATAAAACAGACAAACAAAACATACTGTAGATACTAGAGAGTTTTATCTCTTCTGTGGTTGTTTTTTTTTTGTTTGTTTTTTTAGTTAGTCATAGTTCTTTTATGCTGTGTATTACTGTTCATACAATGCAGAGCAATATGATTGTCAAGACTGGAGGACAGTCAAATAAAATATTTCCCTTCTGTGCATTTTTTTTACTTTTGCACTTTAGATCCCCCAAAGAAAATGTATGTTATGTATGTTTATCTCATCTTTAATGTTGAATGCAGTCTGCACTGCAGAAGTGGGTTCTGCTGTTTGGGGTACCCCCTTCCAATTTATGTCATAGCTATTAAAAAAAGACATAACAATGACGATGTACTGACTACTGGGAAATGATGTAAAAGAACCAGATTCACTCCAGAATGTGAAAAGATGCTCCAAGTATCCCTCTCATTCATTTAAAATGGCTTCCTTGTTTATGTTTGTTCCAATAAACCAAGAAATAAAGGTCAGGGCAAAGAAAGGTATAGCCTGGGTACTAGCCATCTGTATGTGTCCTGTTTCAGAGGCTGAGCAATGCTGGAGGAACTCATTTTTCTGCCTGCTGCAGCTCTCTTGATTATTCTGTTAGATGTCAAACAGAAAACCAACAAACTTGAGATGCTCCTAAAAATAGTCGTAATAAGGGAAGATGATAGAACATAACAGGCTCGTACTCTTGCAGCTGAATTGCCATTGATTTTAGAGAATGCAAAGTCTCATTGTGAGACAGCCATCTCACTGTCCCGCGGCTACGCTCTGCCACCTTGCCGGCACGGGGCAGGGTAGTACCTTCAAAGCAGCTTTGCTCTTTCCAAGGAGATGGCGTGTAGCACGCAGTTCTGCTTTGTACAAGCCTGGTTGCTATAATTTGTCTCTCTGATTAGTCCTTCTCCTATTGTGACCACCAGTAGACATTGTGTTGCCTTCAGTTGTGTAGATGTGTGTTGTATTAGAGCAAACTGATGATGATTTTGTGCCATGTTGCATTGTAGCACCTACTTGCGTGGGTATAGAAGGATCAGTTGTAGGAAAAAGATCCAGTCCCAACTCAGTGAAGCAGGAACTTATTTGAGTCCAAAGTGTATTTCAGAAGTAATATAAATATAATTCAAATGTTTATATTTTTAATACGTTTCTTTTCTTTCTTTCTACCTGTAGATTTTTTTCTGCCCAAGGAAGTTATATTTTGTTTACCTTATTTTGTTTTGCGCATAAGAAAAGAACATAACAGAAAATTTTCTTTTCCTCTGTTTTGCTTGTTTTCCATTATATATGAAGAATTTTTCCAAAAATAAAAAAAAAGAATTCTTTATTATCACAGCATACAATCACTAATTATTGCACAGATATTACATCTTAAATATAGTGTTCAATTGCAGCATATAATGGTGGCAAAGTTGGATTTTGTATGGCTTTATTACTATAAGGATATAGGACAAAGGGAAATGGTATTTCTATTTTAACTTTTATATGACCATGTGAAAGAAATGTATGCTGTTGTAAATTGTTTCTTTATATGGGTCCCTCTTACCAATAGATTCTTCTGTTAAAAGATACTATTTCGCTGGATAGCCTATAGATGTCTCACAAGAACATTCGTGTTCTTTATTTTTGAGAAAATATTTGTTTCCAGGCTGTATTAATGCAAATTTTTTCTCTGTGAAGTGTATATATCTGCATAATTATGGAAGTATTTCATAAATAATTCCACAGGGTGTAGGTTTCATTTTCTTCTGTAGTGATATCAAACAGCAGTATAATTAAGGGGAGCAATATGTAGTGATAACTTTAACTTGCAAAGACAAGGCGTCACATCTAATACAGTACAAATCTGATAGGGTAATACAGCCTGACAGCAGTGAGTTCAGACTCTGCACGCTCAGGTACACGTTGGGATACATGTTGGAACAAAGCAGGAGGCAGAGTTCAGGTAGCAGAAGGCTTGTGACATTTATAAAGTTAGAAGTATAAACACGATATTCTCCTGTCCTCGTTTTCTACGTTAGCAAAGTTCTGATAGCCCACAATTTGAAATTTTTTTCCAGACATCTTGCTACTTTATTATTAAAATCCATGACATTAAAAAGTATCTGTCACGCAGTTGATATTTGACTCAAACATAATGTTTTTATGTATTATTATGATGATGATTTCATAATATTCTCTTATTTATGTAACCAAATACTAGATTGTGTTGATTGAACAGATGGTGCTTCACCTTACCTCTAGTTGCATTCATTTTTGTGATGCAAAGTGCAATAAACATTAAATGCACTCCAGGTTTCTTTTTTCCTTATAACTGTAAGTAGTATCAGAATAAAAATATAGGAAGTACGGGTGACCTGAGTTCAATCCAGCCTGGACCACTGCCAGTAAGGCAGTGCATGTGATGAGCTTAAACTGCTTTTCTGGCAGACTCAGGAATTCTGTCATAGGTTCAAAAGTTTTCTGCTCCTGCGATAACTGTAATGATGCACAGCTGATAGAGTTATTTGTATTGTTATTGACAGGTATGAATGAGGGAACTTATGAATCAGGTATTTAGGAGGATAAGAAAATCCTAAGCAACTGGATGCTCGAAGAATTTGCGTTAATAAAGTGCAGTGGCAGTTGGTATGACTGTGTTCAAGGGCCAATTTTACATAATTAAATTTAATAGATAAATTTGGAATAAGCTATTTTTACACAATATATACAGCTTCGTAAGGATGAAAAAGTTTCTGGTATTTTTTTTAGATTTTTTTCATATCTCAGATCTTGTAATTCAACACATTTTTTCCCTTGCAGATGATTTTTGTATCATGTTTCTAGTCCAAGGATTACAGTACTAGCAAGGTGGGGAAGGTAGCCCAAACAAGGCTCATAGCAACATCCTGGGAAACCTAGCAAGTGAAAGGGTGCGTGCGTGGGGGCATGTCGGTGACAAGTGCTGGCACAAGAGGAGCAAGGAGGTGATGTTCGCGCATTGGAAGGTGTATGTGCCAGTGCTTGATGAAGGAGTCCAACACCACAGTAAGAAAACGGTTCTTTCTTACCAGAAAAGAAACACGATCTCCACTGAGAGGTTTATAGTCCTATCGAAGACAGGATTTCCAAAGTTTCATCAGGCAAGAGCAAACCATAAAAGGTCATTTACAGATGTAGCAACATTCCTCGATCCACTTCAACGTCCACATATCAGGTAAGGACTGCTTTCTTTTTCTGCCCTTGCAGAAGTGGAAACTCTCTTCTTTCTGGATGACATAAATACTCCTGGAACGGGTCGCTGCAACAGCTTCTCCCTGCCAAGCAGAGTGTTAGGTGTAGCTGAGGGAGCACAGGATCTGGCTGTAGGGCTGGGGCACGGTCCGGACTCCTGCAGGATGACTCTTCCATGGGTCACTTTGGCTGCAGTCATTACCTCCTGGAACACAGAGCTGTAAAACTTGGTTCTAGCATGGTGGACACAGACCTTTTGCTATAGCTCTGTGTCTGCCAGAAGCAGCTACGTGAAAACGTTCCAGCATGGACTATACAGCAGTGCTTCGCAGTCTGCAGAGCCACGGGCTGCACTTCTGGAACCCCTGCTCTGAAAAGGTGGCTTCTGCCAGAAGACGTTGCATTCCAGAAAACTCATGTGTAAGTAATCCCAGTACCCGAGGCCACTTATAAACAACCGACTGTTTCTGGAAGTCCTTTTTGATATATGCTTTCTCATTCTGTTATCTTGGCCTCTTTCCCCCCTCTTTGATTTGTCACTTGAGAATCCACATAAAATGAAGAACGCAGCACATTCAAAGGAAAGTTCCTGGAGCTGAAATGCTGCAGCTGTTCTGTCCCTGTGTTCTCTTAAATCAGAGTTGCAGTTTGTATTACTTGCATTGAGTAGAGTTAAAAGCCTTAAAAAAAGTTGCTGTTTGGCAAAGGGTACCACCACTTTGCAGCACAGGAGGGGATATGAGCTCCTGAGAGCTGAAAGCGCTGTAGATTTTATCAGGGTGAGCAAATACTGTATGTGCAGCCCTGTGAAAAGGTAACTTGAAGATTCAGACTAATGACTGCTCTTAGGGCAATTAAACATGAATTTTAACTTAATGAAGGCTTCTGGGCTCTGCAAGACATCAATATGCTGTCTCATTTCACTGCTGAAAGGTATCCTAACTGGTAAATTCTTATCACTGGTGTGTGGTTTGTAATGGGTCTTTCCTGAAACGACATCTCACATGCTGTGAAATATAAATCATTATGTGTTGCTCTTGGAAATGGATGCTTTCTCCTAACTTCTACATACCATACTTATAAGAATTCTCAGGATTTTTTTCACCCATATCCACTAATTGGACACTGCAGCCAGATGTAGTGTGGAGAAATGGAAAATGAAACACATGTATTTTAGTAGAGTTGCTCTTTGTCCTGAGCTCTGATGAAGATGGTTGTGGTTCTGAATGCATTTGAAAATGAAACGTTGATGCACCTTTTATTCATTTGGATGTTGCTATATGTAAGGAGAACTACATTGCCCGCTCCCCAGCCTCCTCTCCTCTGCCATCAAATCAGTATACGGACAGGCAGTAGTCCTAAGATCCCACCTACATCTGAGAAAGTCTTTTCTTCTCTCCCTTTCCCTCTCTCCCTCTCCACACACCACTGGGGGGGGGGGGGGGGGGGGGGGGG
>JAVJGJ010000047.1:104847077-104858748 GCA_035590215.1 Microhierax caerulescens
CACCCACCACCACCCCCCCCCCCCCCCACCCATCTTTGCACAGACAGAAGATAAGAACTGGCATGTACTGGGAGCTGGGTAGCCAAATATCTTTAGATGCTTTTGGAAGAATGTGCGCGTTTGCGGGACTGTGCCTTGAAGATGGTGCCCAGCTGGTGGCAAGTTGGGTTGGGAAGAGCTCGTTTGTTAGTTGGCATCAATTGAATGTAAAGGCCAAAGCAGAAGCAAAAACCAAGTGCTGTTTGTGGTTAAGGACCCATTCAGTATGTTAATGTATTTTCTCTTTTTTCTTGCACTTGTTTTTTAACCAATTACAGTTATCTTATTTGATTAATTGAACACAACTAGGTTATTTAGAACTGGAAATTTGATATCTGCTGCATCAGACTTGATATCCACTTCAGAGACTCTTCACTGTCAGGGAATGGCTTCCTAGAGCCAGCTTCAGGATTACATTACAGCTCCTGTCTGCCCTAGAGCTGCCGTGTGTCAGGAGGTCAGCATCAATAGTGAAAATCTGCAGCCTGGAATAATCTAACCTGACACAGACAACCTAAACCTGCACCATAATTAGCATGCTGGGACTTAATTCCTTGCTAAACCACATTGCTTCTCTCACTTGAGAATGTAAAAGTGCTTATAAATCTAATTATTATTCTTATTTGAAAAAAAAAAAGGTGATCTAGGTTTGGACTTACTTGGGCATTCAAGCTCTCGAATGTAGAAGGAACTGTTCTTATAGGTAGGATTACAAGACTACTTTTGTTTATCTTCGCTAGCCTTAATTTTCTGACTTGAGAAATAAGCACTCTTTCAGCACGCTTTGCTGAAAGACTGTTGCTGACCCCACCGGTTTCTATTGAAGTAGCTCCCCAGCACATGGTTAGCAAAGTTACATTTACCTTTTACTCAGCAGAAATTTCAAAGTTTCAGCCTGTCTCTAATTCCCAAACACTTGCAAAAAAAGCCAACCACGTGACAACACACAGGAGAAAAAAAAACATCCCAGCATGAAGAACGGTCTTGGATGCAAATACTAACACAGCAGAAAGTGATAGTCTCCTACAGCTCAGTTTTCTTCCTCCCTTTGCATTTTTCCCTTTCCTTTTTTAGGGTGTTTCCTTTTTTTTCCTCAGTTCACTGGCATCTGACTTAAAAGGACACCTCAGAAAGGTCAGTTGTATAGACTAAGAGGAGGATTTACAATTAGGAACAGATATAGAGATATAGAAAATGATGTGAAGCCATGTCTGAAACGGTTGTGATTTATACTTGAAAGGGTCATAATGACATTCCGTCTCTGCACTTACACTGTGTGTTTTATCTTAAGATCTCAAACAGTTTTATGGAGTGAATTTAGTAGTAGTATAATCTCCTCCTTTGCAATCCTATATCAGGTTGCAATGACAGAGTAGGAGAAAAAATAGGGGTGGGCATTAACAGAACCCACAATCCAGTTTAGGCTGGCATGCTGTCTCCAATAAATGATGTTCTGTCACCTGGACCTCGCCAGAGTAGCTAGAGCACATAGATGACCATAGGTGCTGCCAAAACCTGATCTGGGAGAAAACATTATGCAGAAGATGTAAAAGCTTCTGTCACAACCAGAGTCAAGAGAGGAATGATGAAACTAAACTGGAGGGCCATCGTGCCTGAACTCAGATAGCTACAACACAGACCTGGGTAATAGCACTGATTAGTTGTCTAGACCCCCGTGTCTGTTAGAGAAATGGAACAGGCACTTCTACCAGACAGTTTCCGACCTGTTTTAGATGTTCCTCTTAGCATCATTAATTAAAAAGGTCAGGGAGATGTTTAAAGTTAGGTGAAATTACCTCCCTCTCCCCCACCAAAAGCGAGTACTTTGTGGTGTTAAGGCTGGGCTGAGAAGGCAGCTTTTGATTCAGATCTTTTGATTCCTGGGTGAAAACTCTAGTGAAAAGAGTGTACTAAAGTGATTATGAAAGTTTCCCAAACTGCTGTGCTTAGTGCTGGACTGCAGGTGGTCTTTATGCAGTGGGCATGCTGTGAGCTGACTTAAACAATTAGATCCTACAGAGACCAAAGTGGAGAAAAAAATGTCTTTATGTCTAATGTTTGGACCACAGCAGATAAATGTTCAGGTCCCTGAAGAGTCCTGACGCTGAGTGTGTGAGCGCACTTTATCAAAGCATCTCTAAGCCTCTGCAGCTAGGTGGCTGCTGGAATGTACCTTTTTTTGGTTGCTTTGTGGACAAAATCACCAGCAGCACCATTCTGTGTGTCACACAAGGAGTCTGGGATTTTAGGTAATTTGTCCTATATGACACCAAAAGATTTTCCTGGAAATGTGGCCAAGAGCTTTTGTGCGCGGATGACGGAAAGGGCTGAGCTGAGTATGCTTTGTAAGGGCAAGCATGGTTGTCTCGGTGCTTGGTGTGGACCAAACATTGAGAGAAAATAGCAAAAGGAGCCTAATGTTGCTCCTGCTGGGAGACTTCAGCAGCTTTGAGGCAGCTGAAGAATTACCTTATAGAGAGCTGCTATTCCCTAGGAATGCGTCCTGCTGTTTTTATAGACCAGAGCTTTATGATCTTTATAGACAGCGAGGAGTCTGCAGGACAAAACTCTAACTCAAGTTTACACTGTACTATTTGAGTAGGCTTAAAGGTGTGCTGCTTGCAACCTACTATGTTAAAAGCTGCTGTTCTTTCAGTAACTCTTTCTGCATTTTATTACGTGGTTTGCATTTTTTTTTGGTTTTGTTTTTTTGGGGTTTTTTTGAGACTTCAAACTCTTTCTGCATTTTATTATGTGGTTTGGGGTTTTTTTGGTTGGTTTTTTTTTTTTTGAGACTTCAGCCTGCACAGCTTCCTAAACAAGCTCCTAAAACTTGAAATCTTGCATGCCTCTGCAGAAGCAGTGGGTGCCGAGGCAGCGGCAGTTACAGCGCTGCCACCAATTCCAGTGGCACAGCAGGAATGGTCTTTAAGAGTAAAGCTAGACTTACAAGCGCTCCATGTTCTTGGGGAATATTCCTTATTACAAAATAAAACTTCTTTCTTAGAAGGCTTAAGGCAAAGACATAACTCCTCGCCAAGATAATGTCTGCTGCTCTTGGTTACTGGCCTCGCTAGACCTTTCAGGAAAAACCTGGTTTAGGCACAGGTGGAGTTGTGCTGTTCCAAGAGAGTATTTCACAGGGAATGACTAAGCTGTGCCACAGTCAGTTTTGATCTTGGCAACTGAAGCTTTTTTTTGCTCAAGTGAGGATTTCAACAGCCCTCTAGGTTTCCCCTCCCTTTCGCCTAATGCTCCGGGGTCCTTCGACACATTTTGTTACCTTAATGTCTGCAGAGAGAACTAACTTGACATCTACCCACCATCTGCTAGGTAAATAAAAATCTACTTCACAGCATGGCAAGACGCTCCTTCCACCAATAAAGAAAGGCTATAGAGATTTGCACAAAAATTCAGACACTGTTTGAAAGATTGAAATACTTCTGTTTAGTTTGTGTTCTCAGTTTTCAGTTTTCACATACTTTGCCACAGCTCAGCCTTTTTTTCTGAAAGAAGTGTTTAAAATATCCTGGCAGAGGCTTTTTTTTGTGAACTATCTCAGATCAGGAGGCAGCCAGAAAGAAGTTTCTTGTGGAACTCAGGATACATTTACAGCCTGACTAATGCACAAATGCTTTACTGCTACTCAGTCCTTATTTGTATTACAGATGCATCTAGAGATCATAACTCTGTCAGGCTGGTATTACACAGACATGGCCCCTTTCCTCCTGAGAAGATGCCTAGGTGCTCAAATTAGAGAGCGCTGAAATTTTATCTTTTTCCATCAAGTCCCCCCCCAGCTGTATTCCGTGGCTGGGCTTGCTGTGCCTGGTCTCAAGGTATTTTCCCTTTCTTCTGTGGAGTGGAAGTGAAAGATTTTTCTTATTAATAACATAATCACACTAATACTTTGTGGTTGGGTTTTTTTTGGGTTTTGTTTTTGTTTTTTTTTCTCGCAGCTTCAATAACTTTCTGTGTCAAAAAGAAAGCAACGAGGAGGGGTAAATGTCATCTCCGGCTGGTGTCTTGGGAGGTTGCCGAAAGCTGGTGATTGGGGTAGAGCTGTGGGAAAGCTCATATGGCTCTGTCCTGGGGCATCCTAATAGTGAGCAGTTATATATAACTGCTAACAGCTACAGAATAATAAAACCTCAATCATAAAAAGAAGGAAGTGAACATATATTAGAAAGCGCATTAACTGCATAATCTATTTCTGGGGCATTCTGCATGACATACTTCGTGAAATCCCCCTTTGATTTTTCAAAAGTATTTGCTACAACACTTTGGTTTCTTCCAGTGACTTACTGTTAGCGATTTCATCTTATGCTGTACGACTTTTTAGTAATATGCTGGGAATTTTTTTCTTTAATTTTTTTGTTTTCCAGTTCAGACTGAACAACTCAGAGTCTGGGCTCCCCTAGAGCTTCAGCCATATTAGTCTCTTGTTTTTCTTGTTCCATCTCAGCTGTAAATTGCATTTTCTGTCTTTTTCTGGCAGTGCGATGAGATGTTCTTGTCCCTTTTCTTCCCACCAGAAGTCTGGTTTCTTTTGGTTAATTTAGTACCTTTTCTACTGGCGATAGTTTATCAGTTTCTTAAGCATCTTGCTAGATTTTATTGGCCTTACTGTCTGTCTCATTATCTAAGGAGCCTGGCACAGCGCCTTCCCAATGGGTTTCCTATGCCTCCTTCGTGTACAGGTTTTCAGCGGTCGGAGAGTGTGTTTTCTGGCTGGTTTCAGTTTGTCTGGGGCGATGGGTTCTTCCCTGCTGTTTGACTGGCACATTGAGATGCTGGCTCCACCACTTCTCTCCAGCCTGATTAATCTATTTGGTTGTCATATCCTTCCAGAACTCCAACTATTTTCTAAATGTTAATCCTGATGTTTTTCCAGTCTCCCCGTCAGCTTTCTCACAGGGATGCAAAGTGGTTATTCCCAAGGGCATGCTGAATTTTAAGTCCTCTAGCCACGCACACATATTTATTATAAAAGTCCTGTGGTATCGAAGATGATTCATTTGACTGTGACAGGGTGACTTAGGGAGTCTCACTGCTCTGCTGCTGTGGCTGGCCAAGAAATGGGCACCGAGACAGACTGATAACTGTCTTATGTGTGCCTGGGATAGGCTTAAATGCTGTTTTTTTTGAAGTGAGCCTCTGTGACACCCTTGTGACAGCTAACACTAAACAATAACAATGGTGTACAGAACAGTATTACAGAACCACCTGGAGGCTGGCTAGTTGTGTTCCCCCACCCCAAGAAAAAGGAACCAGGTTCTATGTAGCAAAACCAGAAAGGATAAGGAAGAAAAAAACTTCCCCAGCACTGAAACATGAAGTCATGTTCCTAAAGCATTTGTATGCCTGCATTTCCCACCAGCATGCTGCAGGGAGCACGGTTTAGGAAGCTGAAGGACAGACATAGATGCTTATATGTTCTTCTCTGAAATCCATAGCAGAATCATATCTCAAAATGCAGAGTATATAGTGTGAGTGAGTTGTATGGACCTGTGGCCGAGATCTTCTGGACTGAACCTTTCATCGTTGTCTTCCAGGTTCTGTCACACTCAAGTCCTCACTTTGTGAACATCTCCACGGAAGACAACAGAATAAGTCACAGGGAGAAGTGATGCCTTGTGTCTGAACTGGAGCCTGCATCAGCCTGGGCAAGTCACTAACATCCTATCGAGCTGATACTAGTCACCTCTTGTGAGCTGGATGTGCCGTTTGTGCAGTAAGTTCATCTCTTACGAACTCAGATTTGTACGTTAGTGCCAGAGTAAAGTGCTGTACGTGGAGGAGCAGTTTGCAGGGCAGGGAGCATCTGTAAAGGCTTCCTTTTCTGGGCTTTTGTATTAACAAGTGAATGAATGCAGCCCCTTTAAACTGTTTATCTCCTGGGCTGATATTTCTTCTTGTTCTTATACGCCTTTTTCGTTTTTTGCTCCTCAGTTCAGTGTTTAAATAGCTCACTCTGATTTGTCCACATAAAACTCCTAGAAGGTAAGTTTGTAGCTGAAACAGCTTTAATAAGCTTTCATAAGCAGTCTGTGGGAGGACAGAATTTAGGATTCTAGAGGCTTTCCACTAACACCGTTACCACTAGCACCCCAGTTGTTTAGGAGGGCTTTCCTCCTGGAGGTTTGTCTTACGTGTCTCTCAGGGACGCACTGTTGAGCTTAGTGCAGCCCCACACTCCTCCTTTTCAAGATGTCTTTCCAATCAGTGGGCTTTTTTGAACCCTTGCGCTCGGCTCTGTTCTGTGATATAGAAATGTCATGATTGCAGAATCACAGAATGGGTGAGGTTGGAGGTGACCTGTGGCGGTCATCTTGCCCAATTCCCTTGCTCATGCAGGGCCACCCAGAACTGATTCTGGTCCGTGTCCAGATGGCTGTTTAATATCTGCGAGGACAGAGACTCCACCACCTCCCAGGGAAACTTGTGCCAGTGCCTGGTCAACCTCACAGAGAAAACGTGTTTCCTAATGCTCACAGAGCCTCCTGTGCCCGCTGCTTTTGGTGCTGTCACCAAGCACCACTGAAAAGAGCCTGGCTCCGTTGCCTTTGCACCCTCGCTTCAGGTCAGTACAGATGGGTAAGATTCTCCTGAGCCTTTTCTTCTCTAGGTTGAACAGCCACAGCTTCTCATCCTTTCCTCTTAGGAAAGAAGCTCCAGTACTTCCATCACCTTTGTGGCCTTTCATTGGACTTTCTCTAGTAGCTCTCACTTGCACCAGGGAGCCCAGAAGCGGACCCAGCGCCGCAGTTGTCTCATCAGTACTAAGCAGAAGGGAGGGATCGCTTCCCTCGACCTGCTGGCAACGCTCCTAGTGCAGCCTGGGATACTGTTAGCCTGTGTTGTGCAAGGGCAACTACGTTCTGTTTCCAAGGAAGGTTTTAGGGTTGTATCTTCCTTCCAGAAATGTAAATATTTGTAGGTCTGTGATCTTAACTAGAAGAAATGAGCAGCTTTAGACAGAAATATTTTTCTCAAAAATTCATTCAGTGCATTTAAAGGAGTATTAATAGAAATAATAAGATCTTTAGGGAAGTCTTACAAAAAATACTTCTGCTCTGTTCCTTAAATTATTTTTTTTTACTTCTCTGGATTTAGCAATGCCTTAATTTCATCAGTTCTAGAGACTCCAGAGTGTCTCAATTTTCAGTAGGAAACAGGATTGGAAAAATGCTTTTCAGGCATCTTTTTAAAAATATAATAAACTAAACACCTCTTTTTTTCTTTCTTTCTTTTTTTTTTTTTTTTTCTGGGCAATCAGAAATGTTACATAACTGCAGACTGCCAATACTGCTCCCTCTAGAGAGCCTATGGAATAGGTTTTGAATTCTTCCTTGCCTTAACTTATTTGGATTTCACTTTTTCCATTGCATAGCATTGTTTTTACAAGAGTAGCGTGTAGCTTATTAGTGGAATTGTCTTTATCTTCTGTGTGGCTGCAAAGGAGACAGGAGGACAAGGAATTTCACTGCCAGGAACTCCCTCAAAAAAAGCTGGAGGCAATATCATTCTCTAGGTTGTACGGAGTGGTATACAGAGGTCTTCAAGAAGAGATTTAGATTGTGGTGTTGTAGGGTGTGATAAATTAAAACATTCTAGGAAATGGAAGCAAGTGGATTCCTGCTAGATCACGTATCTGCTAAGAATGGACCCTGCCAGCCTGGGAAATGGCGTGGCTGCTTTATTTCAGTGTTCAACCTTTATGTTTGTATCGGCAGGGGGAAATACAACTATAGGTCTATAGCAATGCAGTTAAACCTCAGCGATGTCGTTCTGAGGACATGGTCATGCTGAAGGTTCCTTACTAACCAAACTTAAAGGTGAACGGCAGGGCTTGAATCTTGTGTGTCTGAACTGTAAATAAAGCACATCAATGAAAATGACCAAATTAAATATGAAAGGTATCTCTTTCCCATAGTGATGCAAACGAGGATCAGAGTTGAATGTGAGGGCAGAAATAAAGAACATTTGGAGGTGAAATTTGGAGTGAAGCACAGTTCCTTAGGCACAATGGAAAATCTCTGTTGAAGGAAGGAACTTACAATCAGAAAGGGATGACAAAGAAGTGGGATGTGACAGGAGGGGAAAGATGGTTTCCAGGTGCCATGGGGAGGTGGCACAGACAGCACTGTCCAAAGTGTTCCTGGGCAAACCCCCAGTTTGGTTTGGAAATAATCCTTAAAGTCCAATGCTACTTCAGACCTCCTTCATCTGAACAGGGAGGAGGAAACCTCTCTCTCTGTATAAACACTTGAGCCCTCGGCCTCCCAGGCCACCCTGACTCCAGAAAATCTGATAAAAGACAGAAACCAGCAGGGAATTTCTGAACCCCTCACAGCTAAGAAGTTCTCACCTGTGTTTTGAGTGGAAATTTTGAGATGACTTTTAGGTAGAGGCTACTCGTCTGTGCATCCCTGCAGCAGCATGGGCTGCCATGGACTTGCCTCTGCTGAGCACTGCCAGCCAAAAACATTAGAAGCAGAAGACCTGTATCCTGTTCTCACCTCTGCTTCTAATTTGTTTTTTAATTTTGGGTAACTTACACAGTTACTCCACCCCTTGGCTTGCTTGTCTGTATGGTATACGATAGCCCCTTTATAAAGCTTAATTAACAAAAGATTGTACTTGCAAAGGGATATTATTATATATATATTATTATATAGTAAGTGGTGGATAGAAATTAGGTGGCTTTAGGTAATTGACTAAGCTACTAATGGTGAATAGGAGCTTCCCATGATATGGAGGTCTAGACTGGTATTTTCTGTAATTCTTTCCCTTGATTTTATTCTGTTATCAAAATCGTGACAGGCTATCGGTACACTGCCCAGATTTCTATAACAAATAACTGTGATATACAAGCACAGAAACCCTTCTGTAAAACAAAATCAAACCCAAACAACAACAAAACAAAACAAAACAAAACAAAAGCCAACAAACTAAGTCTTTTAGGATGCATTATTCACTACATACATTTTAAACAAAAGCACTGTGTATACAGCCTTTTCCTATTGCATTTTCACCCTTGTTTTAAAATTTCATTTTGTGCTAATAATTGCACCTAGCTGTAATAAATTTTTAATAATAATAAAAAATGTTATAAAGGTAGAAGAAATGAAATAGAAGAGGGTTGTAGGATGGTACTAACACAGAATGCTTTTCATATGGTTCGCAGGAATTGCCACTTTTAATCATAACCATACATCTCCAAAGCCCTCCTTGGTTTGAAATAATTTACTGTTTAAAAAGCAGTCATGAAAGTTCCTTGACCTGAAAGTTTTCCAGTTTAGAGAATAGAAAAACACACTTAGCAAACATAAGTTTATTGAAGTATTTTAGAATATCGTAAATAAATTCTGATAAACTCACTAGGGCAGATTTAAGAATATATAAAGTCTATTTGTACAGCTTTGACTGGATGCTTTGCACAGGACAGGTTTGAAACAGCCTTCTGAGAATGATTTTCAGTGATGCATTAAACTGGTTCTCCTTCAGCGAGAGTGGTGAAAAATTTTATGTGTCCAAATCTGGGCATCTTAAGGAGAACTTTGATGCTCTGCCATTTGCAGCAGTCACAGTGTATGCCTGCAATGTGGAAAGAAAGAGCTTACCTTGTACAACAAGGACTGCACAGTCTCATTTGCACGGATTTTGAAGATTTATTTTTGATCAAACATTTAGTCTGCGTTAAAAAAAAAAAAAAATAGTCATGGATGTCTTCACTCCAAGTTCTCCTTTCAAAAAAGTAACCCCACATGGTACATAACATGGAACAAAACTTGAGCTGTCTAAAAGCTACCTCAGCTCAAGGCTTATAATGTGCCTGCTGCTGAGCATGAGGATTTGTATTTCTTCAAAGGTGGAACATTTTCATTTCTCAAACTTAATTTCCCTTTAAGTTTCAACTTTGAACAGGATCAGGGAGGGGAGATGCAGTTGTCTGGACTCTTTTCAGAGGAAAAAGAATGAATTGCTCTCAGGAGCTGAAATGTCTCATCAGTTTCTAGAACTGCTGGTTGAAGAACTGTCATAGAAGCTAAATGTATACCTTAAAGGCATACAGGTCAATGTTAGGCTCCAGCAGGACAGGAGTTAGAAGGGTGATAGCTATTGGCAGTACTAGTCCTCATAGTATCTGATCACAACCTAAGGACTATTTGTTCTTCCCACAAATGCTCTTGGGTCTAATCTTCTCCATTGGCAGCCCAGTCTGAAGAATATTTTAGATGTGGATCTGTTCATCCACTGGCATCGCAGGAAAAATTCCCTTATTGCCAAATAGACTTGGGGGAAAATTCAAAATAAGGATGTTCTAACACAATGAATACTTCTGGCTTCAGTTTCTACTCAAGACTTCAAGTGGGTTTGCAAGTTGCTTGCATTCACACTTGCCTGTATGTTGCTAGGGATAACCTGAATCATAATATTTCTCTCTCATGTTTCTGTCCCTTCATTGTTTTGGGGAAATTAATTAATTTTACCCTCCTTCCAGTTTTTAACTATGTAAGAGGCTTTAGGAAGGTTTGGTATACCAACGTGGGAGCTCTGGAGCACGGAGATTTTAGAACTTGTGCCATCTCTATTTTTGACTAATCTTTTTTAATACCCTTGCCTTCATCTCAGCATCTGCTCTCGAGGCTTGGAAGGAGACAGTGCTTGGCACTGTGTTTGAAATACACAGAGTGAAAAATGTATAAATGGTCTGTTAGAGATTAGATACTTTTGTTTAATACTGAGGAGTAAAAAAATGGCTGTTCTATTGCATTTACCCATAACAAAGTTTGACAATGTACACAGGAAAAGGACAGTTTAAAACCTGTATGCTTTAGTTACCTTTCTCCAGCCTCCTCATTTATCACTCTACTTTAATTTTTAAATATTTCATTGCATCTTGATAATATGCTTAAAATTCAGTTTGGCATGAAATACATAAGCTGTATTATTAATATCCCATTATTTTATGGTTATACAAGAGTAGATTTGAATTGTCACCTTAAATCAGACCATAAGTCAAAGCAAAGATCTTAATAGGCTGCTTAGATCTGTATCTTCACTGAATTAAACAGTAATTTGGCAGACTTTTCTGCTAAGTGCGTTGAGATAGCTAGTTAGTGTGATGTGCCCAGGCAAATATATTGTGTTGCAATGATGGAGACAATTCCCTGTGGCAATTGCGCTGGCAGTTGAATTGATTCTACTTGATACACTGATTCAGCATGTTCTTAATGTTGAGGAAGGAAAATGTGTTTTAGAAGCTCTTAGTGTGAATTTTAGGAATTGGGCTGAGTATCACTTGTGTCACCCAAGATAGTCTTCCCATATTCTTATGATATTTTTTCGTTGTAGTCCATTAAAATGCTTTTTTCTGTGGAACATACCCAGTTGGAAAATTTATCTAAATTGTATGCTATTAGTGAAAATGTTTTGTATTCATAAAGAGCTCCATATACCTAATAGGAAATAGTCCCTGTACTTTATAAGGCCACCTAAGCTCCATTATCTAACACTGGTGTCGTTGACAACCAAATATGTTTTGAGATGCCTCGCCATCAGCACTTGGTACATCCAGAAAAGAGGCACAATACATGTGCTGAGAAACTGAGCACACTAGCCCCAA
>JAVJGJ010000047.1:104858757-104874558 GCA_035590215.1 Microhierax caerulescens
TACCCTGAGCACTCATGTGAACCACATCCAAGTGGGACTCGTGTCTCATAATACAAAATCACTCCTGACTCTGCATCTCCAGGACTTTGGAGACTAACGGACTGCAATATCTTGTAGATGCCTTTACTTCTTATTCCAAGTATTTGATTTAGATTTCTATTTTGATAGTGTCTTTCAAGGAGAAAAGGTGATGGTTATAAAAATACACATTGTAAATGAAATGCCTTAATGTAGATATAAATGTTCAGCCTAACTTGTCTTTGTAGTTTACTGAGGAGAAATATCATTTTAGGTGGTCAAACATTCTGGGACTGGAAATGAACCTTTTTGCCCTAACTGAGCACTCATTAGAGAATGGAAAAGTTTTTTCCAGGTGAGATAGATTTGCTTAGAACAATATTTCTTCAGACACTACTAAATAGAGCAAAATAAATAGAAAATACTACTGCTGGTCTTCTATGTTCTGCACAAAAGAAGCAATCTTTAGTGAGACATTAACACTTTTCCACCTCCTTTAGTTTCTGTCCACGTATGTAAAAAAAACCCATCTAGGTAGTAAAAGGTGAAGGTGGAAAGTGAAAAAGAAAGTGCTCTGTGTAAATAGAAGCCACATTTTTCTGACTTTTTATGTATTTTAAAGATTCATTTGTGTATTGTGTATGTTCCTATATTTCAGTTGCTGTTTAAAATGTGTTCAATACACATTTTAAATTCTATATCGAAAGTATAGTTCTTCCAATAATATTGGAAAAAGGTGATAATAAAAAGAACAAATCCCTTAAGAGTAGGCATTATAGAACACTTCTCTTTTGGGAATAAAGCTGCAGGTTTTACTTCAAATTAGAACTTGGACTTTTACTGAAACCTAAGACTGTATTTCAAGAATTATTAATATTGGAGAGAGGATGATGAATCAATGCTTAAAGCAATCATATGTGACATGAAGAAAGATCTTACAGATAAATGCACAAAAAGAATGATTTAATGTTACATTTCTGTTACTTCTCTTATTACTTGTGCTTTCACCGAATGCTACTTCAGATCTCCCAAACATGATTACCACTGCAGTCTTGCTGTCAAATTAGGAGAACAGCTAGGCAGGAAACAAACACAAAACTGCTGCCTGTTAAAAAGAGAAACAGAAGCAGGCAGATGCTTATACGTTGGTCTCATCTTAAGTTGTCAGCTTTGGACTTTCAGATGTTACTTTCTTGTAGTATAATTTTGTACTTTCAACCTTTTCAGACAACCTTGACTTTATTTATGGTGAAATTATTCAGCTCTGCTGATAATCTGTGAAACACGCTCAGCAATTGCATTTCTTAATTTTTCTTTGTTAAGGATATTTATGTCACCATTTTAACTGCCTTTGAAAGTGTGCTTAGGAGTCTCTTGAGCAACAGCCACTTTTTGTCAGTCTTTCTGTAGGACACCATGATTTCATAATTTCCATATTCTAGAAAAGGAACATCTATCTCAGTGTCTTGCTTCATGGTAGCAGTCATCTGTAAGGCCACCAGTTGCCTTTTTCAACATAAAATGCACTCTTTCACCCATGGTAAAGTTGAGGTGCACACCCTCATTTCAGTCTTGAGGTCTTTCCTGTCCTTTGTTGGTGAGTTTCACCAGAAAGCTACCTTAAAAAAGAAGGGGACAAAACGAAAAAAGAACAGCCCCACCACCACCACCACCTTCATTGCATTCATTTACCTTCAGTTTAAACATAGGATCTTGTCTATCTCCTTAGAGGTTATGTCTCTGTTTCCTTCCACAGACTAGGCAGGATGATAGAAGAATTTATATGTAGCTGCTTTGCTGCCCAAATCCACTCCTAAAAATATTCTTTTCCTGTGACATTTTATGTTTTCACTCCAGCTGGCAAAGCGTGTGTTTTTATATTTGGGGATTTCCTCAGTTTTTGCCCAGGCTATCCACCCACCTACAGAATGCCCCTGGGTTTGCTGTTCTGTGGCCCCGAGGGACAGGAGGAGGTACAGTGACAGGGGTCAGCAGGAGCTTTGGCACATGGCCCTTGCGTACAGGGAGGCTCTTTCAGGGAGCCAGTAGAGACCCCTGCCAAGGAAACCAGAGTGCGTGTTCGTTAGCTTCATCGGATTGTTTTGCACTGCTGAAAAGACACAAAGTGAATTTTAATCTGGCTAAAGCTTTCTGATGGATGATCTCCCCTGCTTCCTCTGAAATACTGGTTCATCTGATGCTAAATGTATGCTGATATTCTGAAGGAGAGGACTGGGAACGTACTACAGATGAGCCGGGGCTATATGAAGCCACATGATACCTGAGTTACATTTCTCATGGGTGGTCCATTCTACATATAGCTGGGCCTACTACATACATTTCTACATATAGGCGGGCCAAATGACACTTCTCTGGAGAGATCTTTTTCAATATGCAGGCATTTAATTAACAGTGTTACCATAACTGTAAAAATTAATGAAATTAATGGGTTAAACCTATGGGTTTAATTTTTCTATTTCATACTGTTGTCTAAGAAAGCGTAAACTCTCCCTGGAGCTTGCCCTTAGTGGGAGCAGGTATGAGGAGTTGCCTTCTCATGTGGGCTTTGCTAGGGTTCCTGTATTTGTTGTAAAGTTGCTAGAACCCAACCCACCTCTCTGATCTTGATCTTTCAGATTCATTTTGGATCAGTCAGTGGGCTCAACGTTTATTGAGGGTGACAAATATGCAGGTAGGCACAAACCAGAAGTTTGCAAATATGCAGGTAGGCACAAACTATCGTTGTGGAGAAGCACACAAAAATCTAACAAGAAAGCTTGTGCAAAGGGAATATTTTTTAAGTTTCATAATGCTGCAGATTTGGATGGGGAAAGGAGGAAAGCTGTTATCCCACTGACAAGTTGAAAATGGCATGTAGTATAATATGCCAGAGTCAGCACACTTAGGCGGATTCAGTGTCTTCTAGAGAAAGTCTGACATGTTCCTTTCCTGTGAAATGGCACTTTAAAAGCCCACAAAAACAACAGAACTCACTAGTTTGCTTCTGGTGTTAGCCTGGCTATTAAGAAAGTTCATTTAATTTATTTATAGTGTGTCAGAAGGTAAGTAAATGACCTATTGGTTGCTCTGCATTTTAGCTGAGCACATAAATCTTGCCTAATGTTGGAATACTTTAAACATTTGAACTTTTTTTTATAGAACCTGCATGTAAACACCAATTTTGTTTTTCCTGAGTTGCTTTTTGAACATTAGAGTATGTATTTTAAGTGTTTAGATCTTTTTCCTAATGCACTGGAAATCAAGCACTCATACATGTTTTTGGAATGTTGTTTTTGTTATCTTAGAAATGAAATGTAAAAATAATTATTAATAATCCAACAACTCTGATGACCCTCAACCTTTTCTAAGCTGTGGGTATAAGAAATATGAACAAATGTATGTTAACAGCAAAGGAAGTTTTCATAAGCATGTCTGTATATAATTTGTCAATGTAGTAGAAAATCAAATTTATTCTATGTATAATAAATTGAGCTGACATTGCCCAAAAAGAGCTTATTAGTCAAGACTGGTAAAGCTCTGGCTGTAGTAGCAACTTCAGTGCTGACTCATTACAGAAGTGTCTTGGTGCCAATTGCCATTTCCATTTGCAAAGAGCCCTCGGAACCTGTTCCCTTACCTGCCCTGACTCTGTCAAGTCTGTTTCAGTCCTGTTTCCTTCTCTCTTTTTGGCATAAATTCTCTTCTGCCCTCACGTCCTAGCGGAATAGCTTGTATGCAAAGTTGGTTCAGGGGTATTTTTGTTTGATTTTGGTGTTGTTTTTTTTTCTGCCTCACAACCTCCTTGAAGATCCAGGAGGATCTTAGGTGGACGATAGTGGATGACTAGTAGCTCCAGGGCCTTGCTCCGTTGCGGCCTTGCCTTCAGATCTACAATGCCAGAGACTCGGTGCTGTTTCAGCTAGTGCTGCATAGGGGCAAACGTGAAGTAAAGGACAAAGCTCTCTCCATTATGTTACACATACAAACTGTAAACAGCCGTTATGCAGATCTGCTTTTTGCCGTATGTATGTGAGCTAAAAGGTTGCCTCAGGGCTCAGCTACGGGACTAGAAATGGCTTTTCCTCACTGTATTTCTATGACATCCTGGGTTTTTTTCTGCAGAAAAGTTCTTAAAGGCCAGTGTTTTTTTTTCAGAAATGGTTCATTTACCTCGTATTCAGTTGTCCATCGTAGGCCAGCAGTGTGCTTTAGCTCTGAAAAATCAGACCCAATCAAATGCAGAATTACAACCCCAAAAATATTAGCTATAGTTGAAATGCAGGCTTTTAACTTTCTGGGGCTCAGAGTTCAGACTCCTAACTCTTTAACATGAATAAGAATGCTTCTGTGTGTCAAGTGGATATGAGACTTCACTGATCAATTTTGTAGTAGGTTTGGAAATGGCCATGACATTCCCAGTTTGTAGGGATGCATCAAAGTCTTCTGGGAAGTCACCTGAATTTTCACAAAGATTATGTTCTTCAGCTGTTGTGGCTTTTAGTCGTGAGAGTTCCAGCTATTCTTAACTGATTTTTTAGTAAAAAAGCATGTGAGAGGACAGAAATTTGAAAACAGCTTCCAAACCAGAAAGCAAACACAATTGTACAAGTTAGCCCACTCATGCTACTTATTTTGATCCAGTTGGGATTTGGGGGAGACCTTCTGCATGAAATTTCTGGTGGGCAATACTAATCTGGCATGACAGGGCATTGCAAAACAGAATTTAAATAGCTATGATGAATAACATGGTTGATTTTAACTCCTCTATGTAATTCTAGAATTTCTTAGAACACCATACAATTTTCTTAAATACACTTGTTGTTCATAGGTACTATTTGCTTCTAAGTGCTATTATTTATTCTGCAGACTGAATAATAAATTAAAAATAGTATTTGGAATTCTAGCCACGCTCCTCAGGCATCAGCAGAGTGTGTGTTATTTTCACTCTCTGAGCGAATGAGCATAGCTTTTTATTACTTTTTCTCTTCCACTTCCAGACTCCTCACAGATGAAATCCACACTCACATCCTCCCTCTGACATGCTACTTTGCTGGCCTTGAGGGCTCTGGTAAGGAATTTTGGGAATAAGGCCATCCTGTGATGAATTGTCCCCTATATATGATGTAAAATAATACCAGGCAGGTGAGATTTATTGGTTATAAAGCTTTCATCAGGAAAGTAAACTTATTTTCTGCAAGGTGCTTCAGTGCCTTGCGTGGGAGGCTCATTGTTTTCTCCAGCCTAGGATTTTGGAAATGTTACCCACTTGCAAACTGAAGTGCTGTCGTGTACCAAGCCCACTGTGCTATACAACCTACTGTTACGTAATTAACTGCAGTTTCTTGCAGGAATACTTACTTTTACCAGTTGTACTAACAAGCATAAAAAGAAAAATATGCT
Organism: Microhierax caerulescens; assembly: GCA_035590215.1. Lineage (NCBI taxonomy): Eukaryota > Metazoa > Chordata > Aves > Falconiformes > Falconidae > Microhierax > Microhierax caerulescens. The sequence continues at coordinate 104,864,176 of JAVJGJ010000047.1, forward strand.
CTTACATCTCTCTCTCGCTACAGGATTGAAACTCTTTACTGACAAATACTCCTTGTCTTTGAAAACATTTCTGAAATCTGTTGAACAAGGTTTTAAGTTTTACAGTGCTTATAGGTATATTCTAAATGAAATCTAAGCAGTCTCCACACAAAATACCAGAAAAAAAACCCAAACAAACAAACCCTTCTCATTCTGCTTTTTTTTTCCTTTTTTCCCTCTCACTTTTCAGAATACAATGAGTTTGTCTTTAGGTGGCTGCATCTTCAGGAGTGAAAAAAAAAAAAAAAGATTTTTTGAAATATCGTTCTCCGTAAATACTGCACTTGTCATCACAAGCCCTTGCCTCTGAGAAAGCTCATGCAAAAAGCAGAGACTCATTGAAATCCTAAGGAGAGAAAATTCAAAAGGGGTTGGGTACAATCATTGTCTCCATTGTGCAATCACTGCTAATATGAATTCAAGTTAAAATTCAAATGAACACTTGCAGAAATGTTCACCCATCTCACACATTTTATATAAATATGAGATACATGTTATTTATATACATGATGTAAATAGCATCAGTTTCTTGGCTCTTTTAAAATGGCTTGAAGAAATGGAGTAATCGCTTCAGCTGATGAGGCTTTGCAACATGTAATTTACTATGGGTCCCATCACTTTTGAATACGTTAAGATTATGTTTGATGTATTATTGTAAATGCTACTCCTTCATCTGAAATTCTTCTCAACTCTCAAACAATAGAAACAGTCACAACAATAGAGTGAAGGAAAAAGAGAGGGAATGAATGTCTGACAAAATAACCAGAATAGCTATCTAATAAACAGCCTGGTATTTGGGCAGGCTGAGGCTGTCCTTTACTATTCTTTTGCCTCCCTGTATTTTGACTTTGTTTCGTCTTTTGTCTTCTGCTCTACATTCCTAGAGGTTTATAGGTATTTTTATATTATATCACTGTTGAACTACTGAAGGAGTTAATCTTGTACGGGGAGTTATAACAGTCTTTTTTTCTCCCCACCCAGCCAGCAGTGGGGTATCCACAGTGGAGATACCCTCTCGATATGCTGTACCCCGTCAATGAGTGCTGGGGGAAGGGAAGGCTTACACAGGGGCAGGTGAGCCTCTGCTGAATTTTTTCCTCGGGTGATTCAGGAGGGAAGACTAGCTTGGGTCCCTTCAGGTGAGCTCCACAAGGGCCAGGTTTTTTCACTGAAGTGTGTGTTAAACTAACGATAACGAATACTTCCCTTTATCGCTTTTTATCACCTTGTTGCACTGGGTCAGCGATATTAAGTTACTCCTTTGATAACAACATTAGGACGGTTGCCAGAGCCGAACTGGGATTTCTATCACTAAGCAAGACAGTTTGTCTCATAATGTCTCTGCTAGGATTGACCGTAGGTTTGGGCTGGGGCGTTCCTTGCAGGATGTGAAGACAGGCACTTCTTAGCCTGCTGTATTTGGTGGCAAAACTGGCAAAAGCATCCCTGATCTCAGGAGCAACACGATTTCACCCAGCAGAGTGCAAGGTACTTGCAGTTGTTTTACACTTACTCGTTTCTGCGTACCTGGTTTGTCACTATTACCCCTAACAGGTATGAAGCTCCATCTTTTCCTCTGTGCTATAACGTAATAAATAGTTGTGAAAAGCTAGAAGGTTTTATGCCACTGCGCTAAATTACTGCATAGTGCTGCCGTGAGCAACAACAGTGGCAAAACCTTTAAAGTAATATTTGAAAAAGACAATTTTTCATTTTTTTTTTTTTTTTTTAAATTTTACTTGAATTTTACTCAATTCAAGAGTACAAATGTAGGTTCAGGAATAGCTTCTTATAAGAGTACTTGAGAAAGAGTGATTTCCCTAACATCTCCTCATTGGCAGACCATTAATAGCCTAGTGATTTGTGCCGGGAGTACAGCTCTGTGAATGACTGTAGCTCTTCTTTTTTTCTTTTGATTTTGAATTTGCCTGAAGAACCAAAGTAAGAATGTTAAGGGACAACCCCAAAGTAAAATTTATATTTATTTTTCTTTTTCACAAAACTAAACAAAGCTGAAAAGCATATGTTGATTTCAGACAGAGTAGCACGTTTTGCTTTGCTACACAATTAAATACTACCTTTAATTTTCAGTTCTATTTAACTGTTTGTAAATAGGTAACATGTCAAAGCAAAACATGTTAAGAAAATAGTGTAGCATGAAACTACTTATCGAATCTGTTTGTTGCTAGCCACAAAGAAGATAAATTCCATCCAAAGTCTCAAATGCTGCTTTTCAAAGTTGTGTTTTCCAGCAAATGTGATCTAGTCTAAATGGACAGAGAGAAAATTCTTGTCTTTTGCATTCTGCACATGCTCAGACAAAACCTTTGCTCTGCAAAGTGTGTTACCATTAGTTGCCTTATTCTTTTTGCCTCCTTGGTCTCTGTTTTGTTTCACTCTTCTACAGCATCTTGTCTGGAAAAACACTGGGTATATTTGTATTGCATAGAATCTAGTTAAATTGAGCCATAGTAAAGTAAATGGTTATAATCATAAATTCCAAGTCTCTGCCATGCTGTTTCTTTTCCTTGTACAGAATGTTGTTCCTACTTTAAACTGCACAACGTACTAGTATCCATCCCAAGTTATAATTAGCTTTAAGCAAAGAGACTTTGACTTGGGGAGAAAAAAAAAAAAGAAATCAAGAATCAGTGCACTGACTCACAACCAGATATTCCAGTTGCTCTTACCTATTTTTTAACTTTTCTTCTCTAGCATAAATTTAGCGTACAACCTAATATATTTCCTTACATTGAGTGTGGTCATGTGGGTCTGACTGAAGTGTAACTATCTACCATCCCAACAGCAAGATTCATTCACATGTGTGTTTACAGAAAGTATCACATCAGAAGTTTCATTTTGTCTCATCATTCAATTGATCTGGAAGTGCTGAGAGCTAGAGATAGACACAGGGAGCCCACAGCTATGGTAAATTAATATACCAATGGTCTTCGGTGTTTGTAAATAGCCTTCTACATTAAACACTAAACTTATTCTATCTGTAATTCAGTGCTTGTGCATTTCTTTTCCACCTCCTTTCTTCCTCTGGAATATGATAATAAATGAAAAGGGCACATGGTTCTGCAAAATCCTCAGAACTCCCTTACGGGGCCACAAAGGATGCTTATACAATTCCAATTTTTTTTTGTTCCTGAGAGTAAACCCTTTAGCTTCAAGTTCATGTCAATCACAATCACTAACAAACTAAGCCTCTCTATGGAATACTTAATTTGATCTAAATATGTCCTATACTTCTTCATATAACTATATTGACATGGTTCTTACAGGGACAGAAAATGGAATACCTGTAGAAGCCATGATATAGTAAGGAAGCAGGACAAAAGGGAAACCACAACCAAACAGTATTTTCTGTGCCATCACTCCTGTGAATTCAATGCCTACTAGGCAGCTGGATGCCCATTTTTAGAAAATCTTCTCTTGAGGCCCAAAAAAACACTCTTTCACATTGACATTGGCAATCAATACAAAATCCATCAAAATGTGAGTTTACATCAGCATCTAGAAGCTCTTTCTTTAGGCTAAGCCCATTTTGAGAAATTCACAAGAACAGGCAAGTTAGTTCAGAAGGTCTTTCCCTGTTTTTCTGCCCGTTAATAATTAAAATAAATATTCCTGTGGGATCGAGCGGCAGTAATAACTGGTAAAAAGGGAAATGGCTGGACTACATATGGCATCCCTTCCATATCCTGTATTATTCTGCTAATCCTGCAGATGCAATAGAATGGATTTCTACAGGGAGAAAAGACAGTTAGGGGGAATGAGCTTTCTCAAGAGGATTTGGCACCACTTTGGTACTTAGTTGAAGGTCAAATGTTCAGAAGAGGCCAGCATCTAGCAGCTTCAACCATGATACTTGTGCACAGATTTTTCAAAGAAGTCAGCATCTTGCATGCAGAGCTTGTTCTGATAATCTTATTTGTTTTGGTGGCAAAGCTGAAGCTAAGCCCTTCTGAAAATCTGACTGCTGTAGCCAATTATGTTGACAGAAGCCCAGTTGATGCATATTGAATTGTGATTTGGAATGGTCAGAGAAATGGAAATTTTGTGCATGTTTCACAGAGTTTGAAATGCTTGGTTTAAGAGAAAACTGAGCAGAACTAAGAGCTCATTGCAAGCCTCTCTTGTCCACCCTTCTGGAAATCACCCCTATAATGTTTAGTCAGAGCATTCTTTTCTTCAAATGGCAGAGAGACAAACTGAACGGCATTTTACTGTTGGGTAAAAATTTATTCTTTTGAAGAATTATATGTATTTTAATATATAAATGTGAACATTTTAAGTGATGAGTGAAATCCAACTCCACTAATGTGTTGGATATTTTACCATTACTTTCAATAGAACCAGTTTTGACATTAATTTTACAGACACTGGCAAAATAATTGATTTAAAACAATGGAATAAAAGTTGGTCACTTCACCCAAAAGTACAGAAGGTCTCTCCCCTGCCATTCCAAATAAATGAAGATAAGGATATTACTATTTTAAGAAATAATCCTGTGGTTTCTCCAACCATGTGCTTTCATCTATATATTATTGTGAAAGTGGCAGATAGGTACTGTGACCATGGCTACTTTTTCAACTGTGTTGTTTAAACCAAAATGTTACGGTATGTTACGGTCTATGTACTTGGCTGCAGTAACTTAAAGAGCTTCAGAAAAAAGTAATTCTTTCTCTGAGTTCATTAAAGAATATGTGACAGACATTCAATAATGACTCCCAGTCCTAGGCATCTAACAAGTTTTTAAATATGATTGCCAGCCATTACTGAGAATTTTTTTTTCCACAATTATAAGGTGTTTAATACATTTTCTAATGTCAGTGTTTACAAGACCAAAGTTTCACCAAAAAAGGAAAAATGTTTTCAGCAACTTTAAAGAAATGTTGAAATAAAAAACTCTATGTGGAAATATAAACACCCATGCACACACCCACATTCCAGAAATGTTCTTTAAAAGACCTGCTGCTCATGTTACTCTTTCCACCTATTTTATTTTCTTTGCAGCCAAGCAGAATGTTCAAGACTGGAATAAAGACAACGGTAGGAAATTGAACAACTCCATATAGGTAATATTACTGTCCACAACAATGACATTTAGGAGAGAAATGAATATACCTCTTGTTTCATCCCCTACCCCCTTATTTTTAACTCCGTGTTCTTTCTGCACAAACCACAAGTGCCAGGGTGTATTTCTCGATCTCATCTGGCTATGCCTATGCTCATTTGCTGGAGGCAGGTTGGAGGGGACGTAACAGCTAAAAAGGTCCATCCTTTTTCTGGTATGCAGAAATATAGCCCATATTGTCTAGGCTTTATCTGATGTTTATTGGGGCTTTTGCTGTTCTTTTTCTTTCTTTTTTCTTCCTATATTACTGTTTTATTTCATAATGTGAGATAAGTTTCTAATTATCAATTCAATTCAAGCCTTGCATGTAACATGAGTGGTTTCTCAGTTTCTAGATAGTATATGCTTCCACTACAACATACTTTCATGCAGTGAAGTCACTGGTTTGATAGTCATTTCTAGGTGCGACGTGAAAACAGCAGCAATTTTAAACCCTGAGAAGTGCCTGTTCAGGTGAAAGGATAAACAGTAGCGTGCTCCTATTTTGGCTAGTGTATCATCTGGAATGTAGCAGCAACAGATGATGCTAAATACACCGGTATCACTTGAAGATTGCTATTAAACAGAGACCAAAGTGTAAGTGGCTCATTGTCCTAAAAACAAGGGTGGGAAATCTTGCAGGCTACAGATCTTTTCTTTTTCTAACTGGCACCAAGCAGAGAGGCAGGAGGGATTTGGTTCTTTATGTCTTTCTCAGTAGTTTCTTTTTTTCTCCTTGCAACGTTGGCTTGTAGCTTGCCTGCAAATATGAATTTCAACACATAGATGCTGGACATGGCTTGTATGTCCTTATGTGTACTGCCTGCAGCATACAGGAAAAGCTAGAAGGTGTGCTGGTAAGAGAAATCTTTAGTAAACAAAACTCTCTTTTCCTTTCCACTGCATTCAGAGATTATCCCTCCTAATTTTCTCCTTTTACTGTGCAAAGTAACCAGAAATGCTGATATTGGATGATTTGCCTGAACCTCAGCCAGTTATCTTAAGCTAATTATTATGGATTTTAGGCCTGTTTGCATCTTCACAGGCAATTAAACAATGTTAGAGGGTAGTCATTACAGAAAGGGATCAGAATGAATCTGAATTGAGGCTCTTATGGTGGTTTTTTTATTACTAGAGCTAAAGTAAAAAAGAAACAAAAAACTTACATACACAACGCAAATATTTTGAGAACTGAGATTTTTTTTCCACAATGTTTTCTCAATAACAACAAAACAAGAGAAGCTATAAAAAAATAAATATGTTTGGATTATATCTGTCCGATCAATCATATTCAGTGGATAAAATTAATTAATTAATTAATTAATCCCCCCTCCAACCACACCCTTCAAAAAACAATAACCAGGGGGCAATCTGAAAGAACAGTTGTTGACTGTGAATTGCGTTTACATTTTCAGCAAGGACCAGAATAAATATTAAGTAAACTTATTTATAATATGATGATGATCCTTCCTTCTCATTTATAGAAATTTATTTTTAATAGTTTATTTTATAAAGGAACCCTTCTGGAATTGAAATATATGCATTTTTTTAATTACTTTTTTTTGTTTGTTTTTACACTGAAATAATATTTTTCAGGCCTTCTGTATTTCCAATCTTTTAAAAAATAATCAAATCCTGAAACGAGCAATATTCTGTAAACCTTAATTCTATCGTTTTCCAATAATACATAAATTCTGACTGTACATACCTTATTGTAATGCAGAAACCACTTGGCAAAGAACAAAGAGAATTTTTAGTATGAGTTTAGTATGAGAAGGAAAGAAGGCAGATCTTCTAGCATTTTTGTGTAAAAGATTTTAAAACAGAGGTCTCCTTCAAACTCATGAATATTATATAAAAGATTTAGAACATTTTACAAAGCTGGAGAATGAAGAAGCATTAGATGCTTTTTAGATCCAGTAAGCATACTGTAAACATCCCTTGACCATTATATATGCTGGTAGAAGGAAGAATAAACTGCAAATGCTGTTTAAAATGTGAAAAGCATATATATTTAAAAACCTTTTAGAGGAACTAGCAGATGTACTATGAAGAATGATGTCTGGATCAAACTCCTTGCTTCTAAACATAACCCAGTCAAATACAGCTGGCTCTAACAAATTCTGATAAATGTTTTAATCTCAATAAGAAAATGAATGCAGTGATGTGCAAAATGAGCATTTGAGTATCAATAAGATTTTTATATGCTAATGTGTGTGTTTTTTTCTGGAGAAGAGTGTGGCAGACAACAGGGAAGAGCCTGCCAGAGGTGCGTGCATGTGAGGCACAAAAGGGCTGGTGGCAAAATCAGATAGAAGCATAGATTGTGGGCAGGAAGGACATGGGATACCTGTTGACATAGAACACCAAAGCATCTTTATTTTATTTGCTTTCAGAAATGGTAGCTTGATCAGAACCAGGTGCTGAGAAGCAGTGCTGTTAACAGGCTTGAGGAAGGACTTGGGTGGGGAGAATTGCAGCCAGACTGAAGCACTGACGGGAAATTCGGGCCTGGAGACCTTGCTGCTGTGGCCTGGGCTATTTTGGAAGACATTGCAAGATTTAAGTCTGACATGGATGGATGAGTCCGGAGATTATTCATAGATCCTGTTTAAGGTAGGATTGAGATGTGCACACTATTCTTTTTTCTGTAACACATCACAAAGTGTGAAGGCAATCTGCATCTTCAGAGCAACCAAACCGAAATCCCACTTGGTTTCCCTCTTGGTTATGCAGGTTATGTTGAGTATTGCGGTGGTTTTGCATTTAATATTATTTCACTTTGTTCACAGTGGTTAAATAAACAGGTGGGTTGTTTTTTTTTTTACAAATCTTTATTTTCAATTCTGTTTAATGCTTTTAGTTTACTTACACATAAAGAACTAAATCTATCTGCAGGTCCTCCTTTTTATATGGATTCAGATTTTTATTTTTTTAAATGGTGTGTTCAACATATCTTGACATATGTGTGAACAATTCTTTGTAATGTGTCGTATGAGCATACATATTCTAAGATACCTGAAGCCTCTCACCTTAATAATAAAATGGAAAGAAGGGATTAAGTTAGAGGGCAGTCATGTAGCTAAAGCAAGCTTGAACGTGAATACAACAGAAAATCACCAAATCCCCTTCTGAAAGCTCTAGCTGTAACTGAATAAACTTGAAGTATTTTTAGACAATCTTCCTATTCATTTTCACAGTACTTATTCAATTAATCACACACATATATATGACTGTTTAATAAATGAAATAGTGTGTAAAGTATGTAAATGAGACACATTCTTTTTCACCATGATCTTTACTTAAACCTTCCTCTCCAAAGATAACTACTAAAATAGGTCACTGTATAAAAATAGTATAGTAAGCAACCTAAAGGACTAGATTCTGTTTGCAAACTGAATGGTATAAAGCCACCCTTAACTCCATTGATTTCAATGGTTTAACTTAGATTATACTGTGTTGTTATTAACAAACGTGCATCTGCTGCAGATGAGATACTAATACCACCAAAGTCCTAACACCAAGGAGTAGGATTTAGCTGGCAAAAAATAAGAAAGTGGAAGATAATGCCTACCTGCTTTCACTCCATCTGCAAATTTCTACGTGAATCCTGTACTGCAGGAGCATCTGACCTTTCAAGCAGACAGATGCCAGGTCTCATAGGCAGGTACACAGGAGACACGTAGGAGAAGACACATCTTCAGCCTTCCTCTGTCAGATAACAAAAAGTGTGCCCACCATGGAGCTGCAGTCACCTCCAATCCCACGACTCTCACACAGCTTCCATATTCTGTTTCAATGTATGTACTTTTTTAGTGGCGTGGGTGGATGAGCAATTTTGTTGGGATGCACAGATTTCTGCAGCTGTATGACACAGAAGTCTGGGCATGCTGCAGGGAGAGGGGTTGATGAGCTCTTGGGAAAGTCAATGAGTGCTACAGCAATTTAAATTACTTATGCCTTACTTCTTGATTATGTCTCAGGTGTCCCTGAGGACTAAGTCATGCAATATATGAAATGATTGTATAGAAGGGATCAAATAAAAGGGAAATTGTAGAAGGTGATGTCCTTGGACTGTGCTAGTTCAAAGGATGATGTGCCACAGGTACTACTTGTCCATGCTAGGCAGCTCTGCCCTGGGGCATAGTCATTCTGGAACTCTTATTTATTAATCAAACTCTACTTCTTCACTAGTAGACCAATAATATCATTTAAAAAAAAAAAAAAAAAAAAAAAAGACCTTTATTGTTGATGTTTGGGTTGGGTTTTTTTAGTTGCAACTAATGCCTTCTTCCAGAGTCAGTGCAGGTTTGATTACTTCTTAAGCTATTTATTAAATATAAGGAGCAAAAACTCAGCCAAAAGTTTCAGGTTTAGTGATATTTGACAGCTGGAGAAATGCCAGCGCTAGCAACTGCCAAGCAGAGGCAGTTCTGAATAGAAGTTTAACACACAAAAAAATATTTTTGTAAGAAAAAATCTTTCATAAATTGTTTAGTTTGAGGCAGATGAAGCAAAGTACTTTTCTCCCATCAATTTTGCCAAAATATAATCTATTATTTAGAAAATCTTTCTCCTTAGAAAATTCATATTCTTAGGACTTTTTACATTTACTTGGTCTTGAAATTAGGAGAAGAGACATGCTCTCTTTTATTAATCTAATTTCTTCAAAAACCTGCCTGTCTACAGAGACTTACAAGCGACCTCAGAGATAGCATAGGTTTTTCTCCCACTAAGGATGCATAATGCTTGCAGGGTGCGGTTATTAAGCTTCATCTTAGTTGCACAGGTATTCATAAGGTAACAATTTTCAATCATAGTTTTATGCAGAATCATAGAATTTGATGCAGCTGTATTAATATGTATCAGCTAAGAATGAAGCCCATCGCATCCCTCTTACATCTTTTAAGTATTGCTGAAGAATCCTTTATATAGTTTGTCATCAGCAGTAGCGTTATTGTAAGTGGGTAAGTTTGAAATGAATAATCAGACCTTCCTGATACTAATTCCAAAGTTCATGAGGAGGTGGTCAAAGCTGTAACAGGATGCATGGTGAGAACAAGCAAAGCATTTAGGATATGTCGAAGCAGAAAAGTGAAATGATCATTGCACAGAAAATGCCCAAATGTCTGTAAAATTTTTATGACAAGAAGGAGTACTGAAGAATGTCGTTACTTCAGATAAGCTGCTTTTTTTTTTTTTTTTTTTTTTTTTTTTAGTGT
>JAVJGJ010000047.1:104884103-104904727 GCA_035590215.1 Microhierax caerulescens
TTTGTTTGTCTTTTTTTTAGGTTGGTTGTTTTTTTGGGGGATTGTTTTGGTTTTTTGGGTTTTTTTTTGGGGGGGTGGGGGTTGGTTGTTGTGGAGGTTTTTTGGTTCTGTTTTTTGGTTTGTTTTTTTTTTAATTGCATGCCAGCAATTGTATAACATGACAGACTCTTCTCTTTCCTGTTAGTTTTCATATAGTACTGGAAAAATTCCCATCTACAGAGCTTTAAATTATGGGGGGGAAAAGCCTCTATGTACCAGGTGTATATCTTAGGGTATCTTTATGTATAGCAGAGGTACCCTTTTAGCACTAGTGAAGCTGCATCTGCAGTCCTGGGTCTAGTTCTGGGCTCCCCAGTACAAGAGAGAGATGGAGCTGCTGGACAAATTCCAGTGAAGCATCACTAAGATGATGAAGGGACTGGAGCTTCTCTACTATGAAGAAAGGCTGAGACAGCTGTGACAGTTCAGCCTGGAGAAAAGAAGGACAAGGGGGATCATTTTGATGTACAAAATACCTGATGTACTGCAAAGAAGACAGAGCCAGGCTCTTTTCAGTGGTTCCCAGTGACTGAACCAGAGGCAGTGGGCACAAAGTGCAACACAGGAGGTTCCTTTGAACATCAGGAAACACTTTTTCACTGTGAGGGTGATAGAGCCCTAGCACAGGTTGTCCAGGGAGGTTGTGGAGTCTCCATCCTTGGAGATACTCAAAAGGCATTTGGACGGGGTCCTGGGGTACCTGCTCTAGATGGCCCTGCTTGAGCAGGGGTTTTGAGCAAGATGACCTCCAGAGGTCCCTTCCAGCCTTATAACCTTCTGTAATTCTGTGAAATGCCAAATTTCATGGGTTTGGATTGAAATCCATATGGAAATAAAGTGCTTTGCATTTCTGTGCAAAGTCCTGAACAGATGCTGGCTTGCACTGGCTGAAGTGTAGTGGAAGCTACTACACCCAACACAAAAGCTTTTATGTGTCTTTTGAAAAAGAATTAACATCCACAACCTGTATACCAAGCCATCAGCATGTTTGCCTTGGGCACAGGAAAAAAACTGCTCTTGTCCACTTCATTTGAGTATGCCTCTTCTGTAGCCAGTACCTATCTGTTTACTTCTACACGAGGCTGTGAATGGATAGCCTCACGCTTGATCTTTCCAATTCACAGGGTTTGATCAGTGATTCTTGTCTTTGATAGAGGCATTTAGTATGTCAGGCAGCTGCTATGGAATAACTTCCAAGTTATAGATGTCTTGATTCAGTCTCCTACATGTGGACATCTGGTACCATTTGATATGCTTTGTGGTGTCCCCTGTCCTCCAGCTGCTTGTCCTGGGAGTGTGGTCTCCCTTTGGCCTTGACTCATCTTTGCCATCACTGTGCAGATCTTTGATAACAGAGGTGTCGTATGGTGCCAGATACTTATGTAGGCAACTGAATTGATGCCCACAGCTCCTCTATCTCAGAAATACAGCCATGCCGGCCATCTAATAAATTTAATATCACTGGAACTTTACAGTCTTTTGTTATTTCTGGTACCCTCTTGTTTCTTAGGGCACATATGTCTATATGGTACTAAAATCTGGATTTTTAAATAGCCGCCTTTATATTCTTGATGACCAGTCCAGGAGGATACTTTCTGCTGCTGCTGCTGCTTTCCACTCAAATCAGTTTTGAGCACAATAAGGACGTAGGACTCTTGGAGGCAGATGTGGATTTACTGAAAGGTGAAGAAGCAACAGCCTTCCCTCTCTTGGGGTGCCACTTGGTACAACACACCTTAGCCTTTATGTGGGGGCATCTATGCAGCTCGCAAATCCAAACAGCAGTTGGATCCACAATCTTACTTATGTTGAACTACCTGAGACCTTCTGATCCCCAAAGTGCTGTCAGACACTTATGGCTTGCTCTTTATTTATTTATTTATTTTGGTTTACGGTAATTGCACAAGCAAATGTAGTTGTTGTGTAAGGTCCTTTGCTGATTTCAAGTTGTGCTTACTCACAGAAAGGTAATTTACTGCCTACAGGGCACGACTGAGGTGTACCCAGGCTTCCTGGGTAGCTAAATGGATCATTCCGTTCCAGTGCTCGTTCACTTGCTGCCTCTCTCAGACTGCTTTCAAAAGCACTTACCCTGCAAATGCTTACTCATGTGAGTAGTAATACTCTAATTAGAGAGTAAGTGGGGTTTGGAGACATTAGTTGTTGTTTTTTTAAGTGAGTAAGCACTTGCAGGGCAAAACCCAAGGGCACCAGAAATGATGATAATTTTCTGCATAGTACATTGTTTTTATCACAAAGTCTGGATCTTTACATAACTTGCTATTAAACCGTTTGATATCTTCCCTTCCTAGACCAGTCAGGAAGCCCAACGGGCAGACATTCTTATGCTTCAAAGCATTTTCTAATGACTCTCTTCTAAAATGAAATGAAACATTAGTCTGAATTACAGCTGTGATCTGCTTCTAAATTCCTTTTTAAGCACTAAATTATATCCTTCCAGTGACTGTGTCCTTTCTTCTGTCCCTCTGAATCTCACTTCAAGCTTATCAGCTTTAAGAAGCTTTAACAGAAGTTGGCATTCAGGTTCATTACTTGTCCTTTTAAAACAAGGTTGTTTAGAAACGCCTTCCCAACACCAAACGAGTGACATGAAAGTGAACTTTTTCATCTGCAAGGATGAAGAAGACAACGAAGATGGCTCCTTGCAAGGAGCACCTTTGCCACAAAGACTGAAAGATAGTCATCAAAGTAAAAACTTCACTAATTCAGTGAGGGGAGGACTGTGAGCTACCCAGGCAGACAGTAACTGGTTGTATATGCTTGACCTGCTGCCTCTATGACCACTCTAATACTACTCTGCCTGCCTTTAGAAACAAGTCCCTTGTAAGAACACTTTCATATCTCAAACTGTTACTGTGATTTTACTCTTCAGCTATTTTCTTCCTTTAACAGTTTATAAAGAAAGTTTAACTCAAACTCCAGAAACATTAAAGCAAAAGGTGATGTTTTGCCTAGCCATATGTTCTTAAACGGTTTGTTTCATGCAGTCGATAATAAATACTGTAAGGCATAGTAGCTAAGAAAAATTTCCAACCTAATGTAAGCCGGTATGCTTCCAGTGATTTCAGCACTTACATTAGGGATGAATTTAACTGTCAGTTTTCACTCAGGACTGGGCATAAGTGTTCAAATTGTGTAGATTTCATTGACCTATTCTGGCATCTGGAATAAAACTGCTTTTTTCTAGTCTACTCAACTTAAGAATTACTTTGTTCTATTTCCAGCTTTATTGCTTTGCAGAAGTATTAAAACACTGATATAAAATGTTCACTAGGTATAAATATATTGCCCAGTACTTGATCATTTTCCTACCTCAACAGCTCTTTAAAGACATCTTTCACCTGCAAACATTTTAATCCCCTTTTACATGAATAAAAAACCTTAAACCTCTAACACATGCACTATTCTACATAAAAATATCAACTGTAGGACATAAAATGTCTGTTCAGTTGAATCATAAATTTGCAATGCAAGAGTTAATCTTTGAGTAAACAAAGCTTTTAGTCCTGACTACTTGATATGCCAGGGAAACATAAATTACCTCAGATAGTTAAAGTAGCAATGTTTCCTTTATGCTTGTAGAAATAGACTGCACAGGAGTTGCTTATATAAGGTTTGGTGAGAAGAGAACAGAGAGCTTGGAGTGCCAGGCTGATGGCTGAGCTTAGTGTGCTGACATTCACTTTTTCTCCATCTAGAAAGGCTTTTCTGGGGACTCCTCCTGCTTTCTCTTTTCTTAGATGTGAAGCAAGAAGGTTTTTAATAATGGTGGATCCTAAGTTTTTCAAAATTTTCTTTTGTTCTTCTTCCTTCGTTGCACAAGTTTCTCTGTCCTAACCAGATTGTATTCTGTCCTGTGCTCTGCTGGTTTAAATAGCTACCAAGGTGTGAAGTGATGACATGATGGTAAAGCACCCCTTACAGCTTAAATACTGTTTTCCCACTCTTTGAAAATGGTTAAATGGGAATTACAATAAAAGCTACTTATGCCAGGAAACTATAATCTCATCATAGTAGTCAGAATTGAGAGGGTATCACATCATCTTTCTGACTTTGTTTTTGGTCTTCAGAAAACCAGAAATTTCTATATGAATTGTAACCTTTAATAAAAGGTTTTAAACTCCTTATCAAACTTAAGACTTTTGATTCCTATTCTTCCTAAATAATGTCAACATGAAACAAGGAAGATATAAGGAAATGGCTATTACTGGCATTTTGCCCTTTAAAGAATGCTGTATTAAATGGAGTAATGTGCTAAAATGCCATAAGCTGGCAAACCTAACTCATTGATCAAAGGACACATATTAATGAGTGGAGAAGAATTTACACCATACCTGTCACTTTAACAGAATTAAACAAGTTTCAGGAACATGAAATCCTCAAGTGATTTCTCTTTTTTAAAAAAGAAAATAATAAAAATCTATTTTTTCCCCCCAGATTCTTAAAAAATAGAAAGATTATAAACATTCTACATGGTTACTAATGATTCATCAAATGTTAAGCTTTGATCATCCTCCCATGACTATATAATGTTTTGGTTTCTTGTCTCATTACTGAATGTACCTCCATGTGTCAGTCTATGCCAAGTCATTTCATGATACTACACATTTTAATAGTGGAATTACGATAAGTTTTTAGGAAGCAGAGAGAGACCTCAATATTACAACTGTATTTTTATTCTTCTCTAACATCTATTGAGGGTTGCTTAGAAAATACTTCTGGTCTAATTTTATGTAGTGTATACTATGGTGTAGAAATGAACAAGATGTTCAGGAAACAGACTACTGGTATCTATGGACAGAAAGTACCCACAGAGGAGATAAGAATTATAAATATTGTTTGTAACAGTAGCTATGACTACTTCCTTAACTAATCAAAAGCATTAGTGAATTCTTACATCACTTTGACATATTTAAATAAAGTCCTAATTTGGTTTTATCCTCTGAACAATGTGATACAGAGTTTTTCTCAAAGTAATTCAGTTTCTTAAATCCCCTGAACTACAAACCTATCTGTGCTCCCTGTGTGACTCCATAATCACACTGCTTGGAATGAGAGGGGTTAAGAAAAGAAGTCACGTTATATAAGAGACCAGAAAAGTTTTAAAGGGGAAAAAAAATACAGAAAAAGTAAGTTGTAGTAACACTCACAGGTAGCAAAATTTTTAAGAGTAAGAAAAGAATTCTGAAAAATGTCAGTGGCAATCAGTGGCAGCAAGATCTACCCAAGGAAAGAGACGGTAATTACTTGGCGTTAGCTTTTTTGATATAAGACATGCAATCTTGGTGCTCACTTGGCAAGTGGCAAAGATCCTGTTGATGCTGAGAGGACCGACGTTTCACTCAACATCTTTCTGATGCAAGCCTGATATAAAAGCCAACCAACTCACGTTGCACCCAGTAGTTTTGCCACTGACTTCACTGGCAACAGTGCTGGACCTTTTGCCTTTGGGCCATGAGGCTGAAATCAATGGGATTTCTGCTTTAAATTAGGTCATGCATTCCAAACCTAGTCCTGCAGTGGATGTTCTGTTTCATAGCCTTTTTGTTGTTGTGTTTTGGTTGTTTCTTTTATTTTTTTTTTCTTTTCCCTTTTTTTTTTTTGTTAGGAATATATCATGGTCAGATCTATAATCTGGCATAGAAGTGGAAGAATCCGTTTTCGTTGTACACATTAAGGTGTGCATAGGTGTTGTGTTACAGATTTGATCAATCTGAGCTCAATTTGGCTGTGATGTAATTTCCGTTGGTCTTAGTGAAACAAAAGTAGAAATAAATCTGGCCCATTCTTCCTGTATCAGAGCAAAAATAGGATTTTGTAAATTAAAAAGTAAAAAAGAACATCTGCTTAATGCTATTTTTCAAATTTGCCCTGAAATATTTTAACTAATGCAGATTAGTAATCTGTAGCCAAAATTGGTGTTAACAATGTTGAACATCTTGTTTGCTGTCTTAAATATTGAAACAAAAATGTTAGAAGCTAGTGACCATCTTGCAATAATGTATAATTTATATAGGCATCTCAGGTTTGTTTAGAAGTCAAAATTTTGATGTAACAGAACTTCTTTTCAAAGGAAAATACAGCCTAAAGGGTATGCATCACACTTCATTTCAAAAGCCCTAGGAGAACTTCTCACTGAGATTCTTACAAATTATGCTTATTTTTTTGGAATGCATCAATGGAAAAGTATTAAAATGTTGGAATGTAAGAAAAATGTCAGCATTTCTAATTGTTATTCTTCTGTGCATGTGTATGTGTGCACACAGACTCTGTGACGTTCAACAGCATATTTTTGTATAATGGCAATTCTATATATATTCATTTATGTATTTGCAGGCTGAGCATTCTTTATAGAAATAGGTAGTGTTTCAGCATTTACGCTTTACTTTCAGTGCAATAATTGTCATTGCCATACTATTTGAAGATACATAGTATGCATTGTCAAGTACTTAAGTGGTATACTTCAGCATTGTAAGTGAAGAATATAATATTTAGTCCAATATGATAATTATGGGGGGAAATATACCCCAGGGAACAGTAAACATCTGACTTGCAAGCGAAGATCTGTTGGGTAAAGATAGACTAGATTTGGATTTTCACATAAAAAAAACCCCAACTGCTTATTACATTTCTTTAGTTTGATTAGTTTGTTTATTTTAAATAAACAGTCAGTACTTGTAGATTGTTCTCTGTTAGCAGGTATAGTTTTAATTTTTCTCTCTCTTCTCAGCCCATTTTGCTCTGCTCCTATGTTTTGTACTGCATGTACATGATTGCTTTCACTTTTATTTTACAAGCAGTGGGAGAACACATTAAATTATCTCTGTGTTCTGTAAGGATATGTCAACTCTGAGCACAGGACCCTCATGCAGATCTCCTTGAGTTGATGTGGATTTGAACAGATATGTAGGAGATATACAGATAATACATGTTTTTAAGATGTACACTGCAGCATTTTACCAGCATACTTGCTGGCATGAGAGCTGTTTGCACAGCTCTGCTGTACCACTTCCAGCCTTGATCCAGCATCGTTTGCTGCTAGGCTGGGTCTCACATTCCTTACTGCTGCTGGCTAGTGTATCTGAAGCCAGCTCAGCTCAGCTGCAGCTCACCTACCTACACAGCATATATGTCAAAAGTGGGAAGCTACCAAAACCATAAAAATCTAATTTTCTGTGGAGCAAAGCCATCTCCAATATAGATCTTCAATATTCTACTGCAAAATTATCTTTGCAGAAGAACACCTGGACCAACTTCACTGTGCAGTAGAATATATTTAAAAACACATTCATGACATATATGCCTTACATTAACCTATAAACACTTTAAATTAGAGAGACTCTTCTAAATCTATTCATTATTTGTTTCTACCAGTGTATCATACAGGAAATTTCTCTTTGCTGAAAAACACGCTTTGGCTTGAAAAGAATGGCAAAGAGTGATGTTAGCTGAGTTGAGGCTCCCTGGAACTGCCTTGTCAACAGAAAGATTAACCTATAGCCTTATTAAAGCCAAGGTTTGTTACCCATTTTAGGAACATTCCAAAAGAGCTGAGTGAGTTGTTGTTTGGATGGATGTGTCTGTACTTGCTGCTCAGCTACACAAATATTTTTGACATGGTACCCACTGAGGATTTTGATGGAAATCTCACAGTTTACAGGTGAGGGTTTCTTGAATGCCTGATAAGGCAAAGACCTTTCTTGGGTCTAGGTGACCCAGTATTACGCTAATGCAAAAATGACTGGTATTTGTGAAGTAAGGGAAGTGACCCAGGCCATGCTTAGACTGAGGAAAGTGAACAGTACTTTGATGCAGTTACTAGGCAAAAGGCATGCAGAGCTCCAGTTTGGGTCACAGAACAGTGCGTTAAGCTACATACGCTGTGAAAAACCATATAAAGTAAGATAAAGGCTAGCACAAGGGAAAAAAATAGAGGTATTGCAATGGATAACATAACTGTGCAGGACTTTTAAGATTGGCTTGACACACATTAGGAACCAGAGGATAGCAAAATTCCTAGTTCTGGGGCATAATCACAGGAAGAATGGCTAATACTGAAATTTATGTTTGAACCAACCATCTGATGGCAAAAGGTGCACAAGTCAACTTTGCAACCAGAAAGTTATGTGAGAAGCACATGTGAAAGTAGCCTCAGTTCCAATTTGCAGCGAATGTGCACACTTCAGTGGGATAAAAGGGTACATGATTTCTGAAAATGTAGTACAGTAGAAAGGAAACTACAAATTACAAACTTAATCTAGATTCTTTCACCAGCACTCCAAGGATGCTACTGTAGGAATCCCAGGTGACACGGCATGCAAAATAGAGAAAGACACTGGGAATTGAAAAAGCTAGTAAATGTTTGCAGTTGTAAGGTACTGTAACAATGCAGAAAATGTGCGCTCCTGGATGTTTTTTTGCATATTCTACACCAATGTATAAATTGCAAGGACACTGCTTTTATGTAAGTCTTGACTGTGCATGGACATGGCAGAATGCAGAAGCAGAGTACACTAGTACCACACACCTGAAAAGAAGCATTCATTTATTCAGTGAAGAAGGGAGTTTGCTCCTTCCATAGGCATGTCCAAGGATAACAGTTTTTGTAACATTAGGGCATCCTACCAGTGATCATGGGAGGATGAGGGAAAACTTTCTTAGAGGAAGCTGTAGAAATTCCCATTTCCCCAGCTGGAAAGTGTATGGGTAATGACAGGTTGGGTCTAAGACAACAAGTGCATTAAAAAAAGCCTTATGTGCTCAAGGGAAATTTATAGGGAAATGTGTTAATGTTGTAATGAGATTCATCTGTAGTTGACATATCAAAGATAAATGCCAACTAATCTATTTGTTAATGGATCTATTAAAAGCTTTGTTTATACTTTCTTTTTTTTTTTTTTCCTCAAGCACTTACACACAGATGGATTGTGCAAACAAATACTTCATTAAACATAGGACTGGGAGCCAAGTGAACACTTTGAGTCCAGAATCATGTCAATTAACCCAATTTAATTGCTTTCTTGATCCACCCCCACTTTTTTAACATTTCTTTTTAGGTTTTTGGATGAGACTAGAGGGACACTGAGTAATTCTATATGACTGAATGACTCTATACATTCTATTTAGTTAATAAAAATACAATCTGTGCTCTCAAAATGGCACAGTACCATGGAACATAAAAACAACACCAAAATCCCAAAAGCTTAGTTAGAATGAGTCACTGAGGCAAAGTTGGCATGAACACCCTAAGATTCTCAAGCTCAAATGAGCTGGTGAGGGGAAAAGAATCCTATTTAAAAATGACAACCATTTTGTTTAAAATTATTTCTAAGATGCATTTTTCCTGCTGTTAAACAGCTAGTTTGTCGGTATCAATAGTTCAAAGAAATTAGACATTAAGTCAAACTAATGATTCATTATATGTTCAGTTGCAATATACACACCTAGGTTTGCCTCTTGAACACAGAAAATGTTTTGATTGGAGAGAGTTCTAGAATATACAATAAGAAATGGAGTTTTATCTACAGGTAGCTGTATAATACAGAAGGGATTATTTTTTTAATTAAATAGAACAATCTTAACTTCCTTAGACCAGAAACTCATCTGAAAACTGACAGCAATTGAATCATTTCTTATTTCTTACTGAATAAGAATAATAGTGTGGATTTTCAATTTGCTTTGTATGGTCTTTTCAAGAAATGAAAGACCAAAAAGTCTTAAAAGATGCATTTAATCCTAGATTTTTGAGAACTGTATCACTAGCATGTAGTCAAACATAGGACTTCCAAATGAAATTCTGTACAGTAATTTCACAAGTGACAAGCTGGTAAAATGTTATACAGCAAAACTAAAAATTGTAGTATTTTTTCTTTCATTATCTCATTGGTATATATCTCATTACCTTTGACAGATGTATGTGATATTTCTAAGTAATTAGATGAAGGACTTTTGCTATGCATGTGTTTCTGAAATGGGTGAGAGGATTGACCATGTGATGCCATATGCTTTTGCAAACGGATAACTGCTTTATTTTTTTCCCTTAGGGTAAAAAAAGAAGCCACATTTTAAGAAATAGTTACTAAATATCAGTTACTGAATCTATGAAAATTCTACTACAAGAATTTTTATCCATCCTCTGTTGTTCTAATGCTCCCAAATAACAAAGAGGATTTTTAACAGTAAAAACTGTTAAATGTGAAGTTCTTTATCTGTCAACACATGTTGGTTTTTTTAACTTCAACTTTGTCAGACCTTCCACAGCTTCCTATAAATCCATGTCATTTAAGAAATTACAATATATGTAAAAATACAGAATTCCCCATTAAGCAAACAGAATTCTACGCTGAAAAATACATGATTGAGCACAATGTCTTCAATGTATCTCTCTGAAAAAACACTTAATTGTTCAGTCCTTCTGAATAATGTTAAAATAATAAACCTAAACTCTCATTTGGTTTTCTCATTATGCTCACTGAAGTTAATGGAACTATATGCATGCTTAATCATATACTCTAGAGCTTTCTTTATAGGTTGTAGGTCAGAATGGCAGAGGGATAATATTTAATCAAAGAAGCAAGTTTTAGTTCAAACTTCCACCACACTGTTATGTCTAATAGAGAAGGAAATTATTTTAAAACTGTTGGCACTAAGTCTACATTCAGCATGATTTCAAAACCACAGAATGGTCTATTAAATTTTTCTGGCACAAGAAACTTGGAGCATGAAAAGTTAAGGGACTGTTCCCACAAATCCCTTGCCTGTGAGAGTGAGTACTTACAGGGCTGAGCTGAAAATCCTGAAGTTCTGAGTTTTCACTGGAAGCCAAGCAAAACCAGGGACACTGGGTACCGGCACCCAGCTTGGCACTTGGCTGGTATCTTAAGCTCAATCAGGATCCAGATCTGGTCACTACCTCTGTTTAAACCCCCCTGAGAAAAGCAATTTAGCAGGGACTCTTAGGAGTAACAAAGAGGTGTCTGCCTCACAAATGTAGCTTGGGCCAGTATTTCAAATTTAATTTCAAATTAAAACATGACTGGAAAAGAAAATCTCATTTTAGTTGATAGCCAAGTGGTTAAAATACTTACTTGGAAAGCGACAAATTCTGGTTCAAATCCTTTTCCTGCCATTTCAGAATTAAATCTATATGTTTTTAAGAAGTGGCCATTAGCCATTGATCCTGAAGACTCATCTGAAGGAGTGTGCTTTCAGTGTTTCAGCTGACTGTGGGTCATAATTATTATATGAATTCTTATATAATAAATAATTAAGATATTTATGTCAATTTATAGAAAAATAAAGAATAATTGTAGAAGATATAACAGTCAGCATCACTTTGTTAGGAAGGCTTGTGGGAATTTTTTCTTCTGCTCCCTGGAGTATTTCTGTATTTTACTTTTAGCAGTCTCTAAATATCTTTGTGAACTTCCACTTTTCTAATTCTCTTTATACAGTTCCCTTTGAATCCACCTCTGAGGCAGATCTTCCCACAGACACATAGCACAATATTACTGATTCTCTTTTGGGAGTGAAATATTTATAATGTAGACATTGTATTCCCTAATTTTAGGTGGTAGTGCTATGTATTAGATTGCATACTTTGTCTTTACTGGGGCAAGTTTCCCGTTGACAGGGAATAGAAATTAAATAAGGTAAGATGAGCTTTGATCAAAACTGAGTCTCTTCCTTTGAAATTTGGATATAGGAAATATTAACCTGCTCCAAAGCATGGGAACACTACCTCATATTTCATGTGCCTTGGGCTTATCATATTCTTACTAGGCTCTTTATATTTATTGTAGCTAAAATTTCAACTACATGCGATTTAGCAAATATAATTTCAGTATACATTGTAGGACAGTTCTACTCTCTGAAACATTATTAAATTGGATTCCTGTGTTTGCAGATCAATTTGGTGAACTTCCGTTTTATCAGAATAAATAATAATTCCAACTATGCATTATTCAACATCCACAGACGCTCAATCCTGCAGTTCACACAGAAAGATTTCCTAAAATCAGTATCATCATTTAAGATCAAAATTGTACAGAGTCAGACCAGTATTTCTGAATTTTCACCTAATCTTGACCAAAACTCAACATTATATTGTCCAAAATATTTTCAAAAATTCTGGGTAAAGTCCCAAGCTCTTTGAAGTCAATAAATTTTATCAGGTGTAGAAGTTCACGCGTCTTCTTTTTTCTATTGCGGATTAGGTAATTGCAGAGCAAAATGAAATACCTTTTAAAGAATGTTTCCTTCTCTGTGAATGAATTCTTAATATTACTGCTTAAGTATGAGTGGCAGGACTGACTGCAGTGGCAGATGCACCTAAGTCTAAGGGGGTGTCGCATTGTTCTACTGAACTTCTGTGGCTTTTAGTATTCAGGCCTTTTGCCTCTGGTCTCTCAGAGCTGTGCTGTGCAGAGTGCTTCTAGAAGCGAAGAGGGACTCTAGGTATGTCGACTTGATTTATCAATATTTATTTCCTTTTCTGTGTGCAGCTGTGCTGAAATCTGTGTTGAGACTGAGTTCTGAAAACAAACGTATGCCTTGTATTCAGAATTAAAGCCTAGTGTACGTGCTTTACATCTCCGGTTTTGGCAAGCCTACCTTTCTATTCCTGTGCTCTGTTTTGAAGACTGGAGTGATCTAGAATGGTCTTTTCTGTCTTTAAACCAAGCTCATGCCACAGGTGCCTCACGGGATAAAAACACCATGTCAAGAACAACTGTCTTACAAGTTTTAATTCTGATTACCGACAGAAATCATTGTCTGTTTTATATTAGCACGAGCCAACGAGTGACTGAGATGGAGATGAGCTACTAGCTGTTTAAGAAACAAATAAATTACATATGATGTATATAATTCTGTGTCTATATAGAGTGCCTCTGAGAGATACAGGTTATGAAATCCTTGAAGAGCCAATGTATTCCTGCTGAAAAATATGAAATGGAAATGGAAATAGCAGAGGCAGATTTTGAGCAGTTATATGTATGTAGTGCTTTTTAGTTTTACTGTAGCTAGACAGAAAAAATAGAAAGACATGCGTTATTATTATTAACAACTCTATTTGTGGTTTGTCAGTTTTTGAAAGCCAGGTGGTTCTGTGATGTATCTGATGCTTGTAATGTATTCCCATATCCCTTAGTCCTGCGGCTATTAAAGCTCAACTCGAAAAAATGTACTGGGAAGTCGAGAGGTGTCAAACATTAAACTGTATTTTTATCTCTAGTCTATAGGAGAGGCAGAGTCTGGTTGTGACAGGCTGAAGCAACCCTGGGGAGGAATGCTGCTTTCCTGTGGTCAGCAGCACGGCACTGGCTCCTGGGAGCTGTGCGTTACACAGCTCAGCCGTGCACTGGGTAAAATAGAAACCGCTTCTTGTCTCCTGTCCCCATTGCCTACACAGGACACAAATGCTGTTTTCTTTTTCTCTATTCACGGGGCACTGTGGAAATGTTTATTTTGACCAAGACTGAAAGATTGCATAGGTAAGGCCAAAATGCAGCTGTCAGAACTGTGCCTGCTGGTAAAGCCCTTGCTGCTGCAGAGGCAGCGGTGAAGTGCTTACAGCAACCCCCATCTCATGTTTCTGAACATGGTTCTGGTCTTTGCCAGTTGTGAGATGTGCCGATCAACCAGACAGCACATGACCTGACATGCATCATAATTGTGAACATTGCCAGCATCAGCTTCTCACTCTAGGGTGAGATTATATTTCTAGTGTGTGTGTATGAAAACAAAAGTTTTCACAGGGAAAGGGGATATACTGGTCAGCCTTCTGCTGATGGTTTAAATGTCACCCTTCCACCTCTGAACCCTTTTCTCTGCAGGCCAAAAGAGTAAAACTTAAAAATTCTATTATTCAGGGCAAACAGATTTCAAAGAGGTTAAGTAGTGTGTGCCATTCTATTGTGATAGTTCTCTTCATAGCTTGTCAAAGGAGGAGGAAGCAGTGAGACAGAGGTGCTGTGCAGTAATATTGCAATAACCTAGGAACCCATCAGCATGCTCTGCTAGATGGTCAGGTCATCAGTGTCAGTGTCCTGGAATTCAGCTACTGAATGTGACAATGCTGTGGCCATCCCCTTGAGTCTGAATGAACCCTGAACACTGCGTGGGTCCAGAATTAAAAGGAATAAAGAATAAACCCTGAACAGAAGCAGTTCCATTAGGAGCCAGCGAGTGAAAGCATTAAAGAAACCTGAGGAAGAATGAAGGTAACTGGAAATTTAAAGAAATATTGTCAGATGGTGACTAGTGGGGAACCAGCCAAAGGAAAAAGAACTAATGCTAGTGATCAGGGAATGCCTGTACACCTAATTCCAAAGGAATTTCCTTATTTTGGTTCTATAGTCTTCACTGACGTTACATAGAAGCACACAGAATGTTTTCTTAAAAGTATATTGGAGTGGTTGTTAGATACATATTTATACTTACTTGAAATATTAATTTAGCAGTTCTTTCAATAATTAGGTGGTTATTGACGTAGGGGGAAACATGGACCAAACTATGTAATTTTGAGACGTGCGTTTAAAATCGCAATAAATTTGCAAACCTGTCTTACTCCATGTGGCTTCATGCTAGTGGTTTCTCTTTAGCAAAAAACACCTAAAGCAACGGGCTTTGACTAAAAGTCAGAGTGAAGCTGTATAATATAGTTGTAGTGGATTTAATGGGTGATTAGACCTCCATAACTGTATGAGTTTAGCACATTAACATGCCACTCAGTAAGGATGTAGCGTAGCCTGTGTTTGATGTGCCACTGCAGTTGGGGCCCAATACCAGACACCACATTCAACTCTAACTCCGGTGGAATAGAGACTGAAACCCTGAATTATGATCACAGGAACAAAGAACAGACTATTTGCCGTAGCTAGTACCATAAAACCTGCATGAGTTTTTCTGCAGGCTCCTGCAACCTACCGTACACTGGAGGGATGCTACAGATGTTGTGGCTGTTGGCAGGGAGATGCGCAGCCAGGGGAGGTAATGTTTCATTCAGTGTCTTCCGCTTGCACCCCCTGGCAATAGGTCTTCTGCACTTTCCTACAGAGCTGCAAATAGAAACTAAGGCAGCGTCTGACTCACTGAACCTTTAAGAAGGTGACAGGTGAAAAAAAAAAGCTACTTTTCTTTTTTTTTTTTCTTTTTTTTTTTTTTTGGCTGTGTGAGTTCCCACTGCAGGGCAATGGCTTTGATTCTAGTTAGGATATGAAATGTAAATTTCTGCTCACATCTGTGAGGACTACATTCTTAGTCCACATTTTCTTGTCAGCTATATTACATTAAACCAACTTCAATTTATATCACTACTACTTTTTTTTTTTAAAGTAAAGCAAAGCTAATATGTTTCTGACACAGTGACAGGGAAACCTGTAACAGGGACCAAGCTGAACACTGAGAAAGACTGATAACCAACATAGGAAATAATGTAGGAGCTGCAGATCACACACAATGTGGGTCAAAAAGGAAGACACAGTTTTTTTTTCTCTCAAACTGCTAAATTTGTCTTCTAAGGAATTCAGAAAATTCAGGGAAAATTTATTTCATTTGGAAAGAAGTAAAAAGGAAGATCTCTTTAAACTTTTTCACCATAGCTATATCTTTGTTAATTTCTGTGGCTGGGATAATTTTAATCTCAATTTAGCCTTATATGACTGACGGTCTAATTCTTCTCTCAAAAATCCCTGGGCACACTTTTGCTCTATATTTATCTAAAATCCCAGTCCTCAGGGTATCCAGAGCAGAAGCGCTAGTAAATACCTGAGAAAAGTGTGCCCTCTGGGGAACCTGTCTCTTGCACATCCTAAAAATCACTTCCGATCCAGCTCTTGAGTAACAATTCTGTTTCATTAGCTAAGATGAGGGACCAAAAGGCATGCCTCCAATAATTTCATGGCTTTCAAAACAGGAATTTCTTTTACATAAGTTTTGTTTTTCAGTCACCAAAACTTGACTGACCTGAGAGAGCAACACATATTCATTTTTTCTTTATACTTGCTTTTACAACTACTCTTTTATTCAGAAACCTCCCAGTTTATTTGTGAGCTACTAAATGGGGGTGCCTGGAAATACATACTTGTATCTCTCTAAATGTTTGCTCGTTGGGTTATGTACAAGTGATGTACTTGTATATGCAGTTTCCTCAGCCTGCTCTAAGTTACGTAGTAAAATATTGGAATATCTTAAACATGAATACTAGTTGATATTATAAATCTTGACATTCTTCAGTATATTGGATGAAAAGTCAAAAATGTGAAGACACCTCTGTCTCACAACAGTATCTCAGAGACGACTGTGATTCAAGTAACTCCCTCTGATCAGATCTGAGTAAACGTTTGAGTCAAATAGACTTTTGGCAGGTCATTCAACAAGTAATAGGATCATTTAAAATTTCAGCTTACAGGATAGTAACTGAGATGCTCTCAGATAAAAGCTGTATCCTGTGGGATTTCTAAATTTCTGTATTTATCACCCCTGCTGCATCTACCTAGCACCACCAACTCTTTGGGCAGACCCTCAATTGCTTTTTACAGTCAACTGTGACAAACTCTGCGTGGCATGAAAAGGGTAGGCGCAGTTTATGAATTGTATCTTTTGTCCCACCTATTGGAAATGCATCCCCTTGCTTCCACTTGCTGGAAAACAAGTTTTCTGCCGTTAGGCATAATAACTGAAGGTTATGTTATGGAGGTGCATTGAAAGAAACACCAGCAAGGGCATAGAGAACAGAAATGTTGCTTTCCAGCAAAACGTTTCATAGTTATCTACTCTTTTCCCTAGTTTCTAGGAGCAGGAGAAACAGTATTACACTTAAAAGAAAGATTATGGGATTGAATTCCCCTTGGATTTTGGGAATATGTACCCTGAAAATTAAACTTGGTAGATACAAAGATAAGTCACTATTTCTGCTTTACTCAAGATTATAGCAGCAGTCTTTTTTGTCAGACTCGGTACTAAGATCTGACTCTATTGCACATTCCTTTTTATGATGAGTATCTAGTCCCCTAAACCTACCCCCAGCTCTGTGGGACAGTTGTGAGCACAGGAAGTGAAGAATATGACTTGTTTAAGGTTGGCCTTGAAATTTTCCTCGACAGCCTCAGCCAGCAGTGCTCTCATGGTTTCGAGCTGGTGGGGATCCCTGCGGCCCACCGTGCAGGCGCAGTATCTTCCCTGGACTTGGTGCTAGTGCGTGCAGAGCTGCTCCAAACAGATGAAAGAAAGAAGACTCAGAAAGATTATATTGAGGATTATAAAGTTGTGGTGGGGGTAGACGTTGCTATTGCCAAGGCAAGAGCCATCACAGCCTAGTTACTGCTCTGTGCCTTGTCTTGTAGCTGGTACCAAAGCCACCCCATTGTCTTTCCAAGCATTGTTCTTTCCCAGCACCGGGAAGCATGAGAGGGGTGTATAAAGGCTGATGCAAAGCAATGCATGAATGTAGCTGAGGTTGCTGTGAAAGAGCAAGCTGGGGTGTACAGGTGCCGGTTTAGCTGCTTTATCACAGCTCTGCACCTGCACAAAGCAGAGGAGGGAAGCTGCAGGCAGGTAAATTCTGCAGCCCAGAATAAAGATGCTTGTGGTTATTCTGCTTTTGCCTGGTTTGTAGAAAATCACTTGCACATTTACATAATGCATTAGAACCTGTAGGCATCTTCCAGAGGGGCTCAGATTCCCACGTGGAATGTGAAGTTGTGCTCTGCAAGGAGTCAGCATCATTTTGTAAACTGCTTTTCTACCCCATCTAGCTTTTCTCTGTTTGGCCAGATAAGGAGAGAAGGAAGATAACTTCAGTACCAGAAGACACTAAGAGAAAATTCTTGCCCATGGTAGACTAGGAGAATGTTTCCAGTAAGTTTTGGACTGGAAGGTCAGGGGAAGAACTGCCTTCAGCCTTCTGGATTAGAGGTGGGTTGCTGGCATGGACTAAGCTAAACCCTTTCAAATTTGAAGTTATGTCCTCAGATGGACTGACAAGGCAGAAGGCACTGTGTATTCCCCTTTCCAAAGGAAGCAAGTATAAGAATTTCAACACTAACAAATGGCACCGTTGGAAATTCTTCCATATTATTCTTAGGTAAAACAACACATGCCCAAGCAAAAAGGCAAGTATAGCAATGCTCCTGTTTGTGAAGGTCTGAATAAGTCAGTTCAGTATAAGCAGAATTTAGAACACATATTCAAATCATCAGTCTCTTTAATGCATCTGTGCAAAGAACATGTTAAACGGAGAGATATGCCATCCAAGTATTCCTTCACCAGTGGAAAAAAATCCCAAGTTAATGCATACAAACAATTGCACACCTTCAACGTTAAATGAGCAGGAAACACACAAAAGAATAAACAAACATTAGACGGCAAATTATGATACTACAGTAAGGGAATGACAGTTTGATACAGAGGTATCACATAACATTTCAGTATTAGCATTTTATGATATCTGTACCTTTTCTTTTCAACGGAGCCTGCTCATGTTCTCCACTATGCTTTCTGTCAGCATATGGTAAGTGTGATGGTCCTTTAAATCACAGGTACTACACTGTACAACAGTATTTAAGATGACACTTGTGCCTTTCCTTTTTTCTTTAAAAAAAAGAAAGAAAGAAAAAGGAAAGTTATTAAATGCTGATCATGGAAAAATGAATCTTTCAAGAAGAGGTTGTGAATATATTTTTCAGCTGTGGAGGTTTCTGCAAAAATACCTTTTTGCACAAAGGCAAATTTAAGTGTGTAAGGCTGGTAAAAGTCTTTTTTGCCTTCTTCCTATTTATGAAACCTGTTTTGGAATATTAATTCTACATACAAGTATTGCAGACTTTTCCTTTTTCTCACTAATTCCTTGTTTTATATGCTATACGTTTTTACATCATTTAACATTTTTCTCTACAAAATCTTTATACCTTGTTCTTAATTTGCATTCCAACCAATTGCTGTTGGAGTTTCATGTTCTTTGCAAAAGGAGATATATCACCAGATGTACTTTTGTTTTTCTTTCTTCTTCCTCCCCTGTGTAAATAATGTTATAAAAATATGCTTAAGAAAAGACTATTCACTATAAAAAAAACTATAAAAAACTTGTGTAGAACAGCAGTGACATGATACCCCCCACACCCACTTGTGTAGTCTTCATCAATAACAACAGAAACTGGATCAAGCGATAGACATAGATGTGATTTAAATCAGTCGTTTTGGGAGTGTATTTATTCAGGATCCTTCAAGTGGAGATGAATAGCAGGTTTCTAAATGTGATATTATGAGGGTAAGCAAATGAGTCATTATTTGTATTACAGTGTGATAGAGTTGGGCAAGAGCAATGCTGCAAGAGGGAATAAGCAGTCATATCTGTTTATTCTGTTACATTCATCACCACGGGGTGTATCTGTGCATGTCAGGTCAAGGTCAGTGATCCTTGTTCACATGAATCACTTTCAGCGCTAATGAAAACCACCCCTCTTGCCGCACGTTCAAACCCCAGCGGCTTCAGCAGACGGCAATATCTGCCTGACTCACTCCTGCCAGCCAGAATTCACAGGTGAGGCAGAACGGCCGGGGGAATTCAGGGTTTAGGATGGATAACGGATTAGCAGGGGCTGTTGGAGGAGAGCAGCACCGAAAGAAGGTGGATAATTTTCAACTGGAGGACAAAACAGTCCTGTAGCATCGTAGGCTGTGGCTCCTTTACACCTTGGCTGCTTGAGTTTCACAGCTAGAGAGTCTGCTGGCAGCCCCCAAATTAATTAATTAAAAAAAAAAAAAAAAGTGCAACTTGGTTCTTAGTTTCCACAGAGTAAGTTTTAAAGTTATGGTAAGAACTTTACCTAATTACGTTTCTCCACAAGGTGCTTGAAGGCAAGGAAACAGAGCTGGGCTGCAGTGGCACAGGAAGGGGGGTTGATTTTCCTTTTTTTCTTTTTTTTTTTCCTTTTTTTTTTTGTTTGTTTGTTTTTGCTTGGGTTTTTGTTTTTTTTTTTTTGTTTGTTTTCTTTCAATCGGTGCAAATTCTGCATACGTTTTCTCTGTATTTCAAAGTGTCCGGGCAGAAAGGATATGCCTGGTGGAAGTGCCGGTGACATACAGCTATCTCTGTGCATGAAAAAACCAGAGCTCAGCTGTGGAATACCTTTTCAGGGCTGTCGCAGCCCCTGCTATCGTTTGACTTACAGGTGGGTTTATCGTCGCGATCACAAACAGAAGTCACGCGCGTTATTCGTACCTGGGAAACCTGCTACCCTGCCGAGTCCTCGCGACCACGGTTGCATTTCAGACTGGTTGTCCCTTGCCTGAAGCCCGCTAACACCCCATTTACCTACACCTGTAACTTTTCAGGCACAACCTCAGATTTGAAGAGGCCACGTTTCAGGAATGTCGCGTTTCTGTCCTTGCAGGGAGGCTGGGACAGGCGCCCTGGAGGCCCCGCGCCAGGGCAAGGGGGGACGGGACACGGGGGGATCCCCGGGACTCTGGCGAGGACGAGCGGGGTGCGGGAGGGAGGCAGGCAGGCTGCCGCCTCACCGCACACGGGCTTGTGGGAAGCGGGAACCTCAGGTGGAGTTAAT
>JAVJGJ010000047.1:104905727-104946926 GCA_035590215.1 Microhierax caerulescens
AGGGCTGGGTGATGCCTCCTCCCCATCGTGGGTGGAAGAAGGCTCCGCTATGGCTGCAGCTGCACAGAGGCACTGCCCTTGTTCGGGGAAGGTAGATGCTCTATGCCAAGGCTAGGCAGCGCACGAAACGCATCTTCCCAAATCAGGTCCTGACTTCGAAGAGATAGATAACAGGGAACGGTGCTGCGTGAACTGTTGAAAAGAAGCGTTCAGGTTCGTGACCCGCCGTGTGCTGAGCGGGGAATGCGGGTACCCAGAGCCAGACCTGCCAGGTGCGGTCCCTCCCGGTGCCACTCGGCTGCCACCGCCGTCAGCTTTGAGGATCAAACAGTGGATTTGTGGATGCGGCCGTGGTGCCCGAGATCTCACCAGAATGTGCTCGGGCCGTGCGTTCCTCGTGGGTTTCAACCCCACCGCTTGGCTAAGCGGCTTGGCGGGAAGTCTCTGACCTGACCCCTCAAAGGTAAAGTTAGCAGCTTCAGGTGTGTTTGAGTTCTGCTGTAATTTGTGCTTGTTAGCTGTTGGACACGTTAGTCCCTGAAGTTACTTTGTGCCTTTGTCAGAGCAAATTGGCCGATGGAGCAATTTGTACCCTTCACTAGTACAGCGGCAACCTTGACAGCGGAGATGCTGGGGTGGCGGCGAGCCCGGCGTCTTGGGCAATGGCATTCTGAAGAAGGTGCTTGCTGTGAAAGTCATACCCCCAAGTGCAGGTCTGAAATGAGAGGAAACTAGGGAGCTGCTTCTCCCACCGACTGTCACCTGGCAGTTTCTGAGCTGGAGTGCTTTTGCAGCCACACCTCCTTCCCTATTTTGCTTGTTTGTGCCATTCTCACAAGGCAAAGAGGCAACAGACTACAAGTCTGAGCGAAGGTTTTGTCAGTGGCTGTCAAACCCACTCTGAAAGAAGTGACTGTGTAGAAAAGAAAGTGTTACCCCGTTAGAGAATAAAAGTGTGTGTTTAAAAAATAGTTTAAGATATTTATCCTGTTAATTCTGAGTGTAATGCTGGTAGTGGGGCATAACTCACATAAAAAAACATCGGTTATATACCTGATATGCGTGGTGCTGTACAGCAGCTAGGCACACAGACCAAAATCCTGGATGCAAGCAAAGTCGGTGGGAATGGTGCCACTGACCTGAGAAGAGCCAGAATTGAACCCACCAACCGTGTGCTGTAAGGTGTCGAGCCAAACTGAAAACCTTTGACTGATACAGCTATGCAACTGTTTGTAAGGCAACATTTATAATACTGCAGTATGCTGCTGTGATTAAAATATTGTCAAAGTAGCTCTATCATGCCTTAGTTAATTTAGGGAGATATTCTATGACTTTGTTCTAGTTTAGCGTAACGAAAATATGCGTGGTATGCTTCAGTCTATCAGAGTTACTTTTTACAAATGTTTTGTAAAGTATTGTGTGAAACTACATTCGTTTAAGTAATTGCTGTAACAACACGGACCGCTAAATTACACTGCAGCACATACAGTTTGCATGCCAATCAGTTTTCAACTGTACTTCAAGGATAATTGCTCTTCCTGCTGTACTGTCTTTGCAAGGTGCACTGGACTTATTTACCAGGTCATTTATTATCCTTTAACAGCTCCTACTGCAAGGCAAAACCAAAATGAGACCTAACTTGTATGTCCCTGACTTGTGATACAGGGAGGGTTGGTTTTTTTTGTTTGTTTGGGTTTGGTTTTTTGGGTTTTTTTGTTTTGTTTTGGGTTTTTTTTTGGGGGGGTGGGGGGTAAGGTGTGGTATTATTTTAGTATGTTTCTTAAATTTTCAAAGTTACAGAAACACACTGTTTTCCAAGTATGAACTTTTATGTAAATTTCTTTTATAGATGGTATTGACTGCTTCATGCAGGAATGGAGAATTTATTTAAAATGTTCAAGCTAAGCATTAGAGGGATTATAAATAAGATATACTTAGAAGTAAAATTGTGGTATGCAAGCTGCCAGCAATTTTTAACTAGCAAACAGACTCAGAGATTTGACTCGTCCATGCGTGCAGTTGTCACAGTGAAGTGAGATGTGTCCCAAAGAGAGCTAGGAGGTACTGAAAGTATGAAATACTTTCAATATTGGGAAGTAATGTTGTTCTTTCCTATTGTCTTTCTGCTGCAAAACCGTCTGAATGGGCCACCACCCTGTGTTGGCAGAAAGTGTCATAGCTCTGTGGATCTCAGTGGCACTGTTATGATTGACACCAGCTGAAGAGCAAGCACAGTATTTCTCTGTATGTTTGGATTAAGATACATTTATTCATATGTCAGTTAAGGGTCTAAACTGGCAGGGCACATACTGTGTTGTAAACACCTGAGCAAACCTGCTATTTAACCAAGTCAAGTTACAAGTATTTGCCAGCTTTGACGTTCTTCTCATCTTCTATATGAGCAATTATGGAGAGTTCTCTATACTTTTAAAATATTTTAAAACACAAATACAAAATTTGTCCTGTGATCTCTTGGTTTACACTTTTTGTATCTTGATACCATGTAAATCAATGTAAAGTATTTTTTTTTTATTTTTTTTTTTATAGCATTTCCACCCATTGTGGTGTAGACAGTAAATGAAGTCTTTGTCAAGATTCCAGCAAAAAGTTCAAGATCCTGTTAAGGTGATGAATATTAATGGTCTTGTAAAAAGCCTATTTAATACTGGGTTAGCATTGGCACCATACCTGTAAAATCTCCCAAGAGCTTAAAAGCCTAGATGGATGGCTACAACCAGAAGTCTATTACAGATACTCTTAAGTAGATGTTGAGTAGCATAATGGAAACCACAGTCTAAAACAAGTAGTCTTTTACTGTACTTCTTAAGAGAACTTTTAAGTACTTGTATGAAAAAAACCTCCTTCCTTGAGGAACAGATATGGAAAACTTGTGAGTAGAAGTTGTGAAACAGAAAGATGTTTTAGGTTACTTGACACCACCAAAAATAACTTACAGAGAGAAAGCAGTATTTCACATCCTTTTCTATAGCTATGTGAAAGTTAGTATTAAAACAATTACCGGGGAAAAATAGCACAAGTAAATAGTGCTGGATGTATGCGTAGGAGTGTGGTGTGTGTACATGTAAGCGATATTTTAGACAGAAAACGATTACTTCTTGATTGATTTAATTTTAATTTTTTTTAACTGCTTAAAAAATGTGCCAAATTTAGGCTGGGGAGCGGAAGTCCTCTGTGCTTCAGCCAGCACAATGAAATCAGTTGATGTTGTGCCAATATGTTGGATCATGCCCAGGTAGGCTGGATAAATAGCTGTGAGCTGTAGCAACACAGACCTCTTTTTCACCTGGACCCGCTAGCTAATTTGAGTCTTCACCTGTCTAGAGCTGTCACAGAACAAGGCAAAACCTGGTGTCTCCATTTTTGTTAGCTGTTTATTCCATTTGGGTGTAATGGAGAAGTTGTAGCCTAATAAGGACAGAAGTCAGCATATTATTGCTCCAGAGAAGTGGATTGCTCTGTGCTGAAGTGATGGAAGAACAGCGAGAGGATAAAAACCTACAAACCTGTCCGTTGTTTTCCTCTTGTGTAAGCTCAGATGTATGCACATATGCTAACAACTTCTGGTTGCTACTAGACTACACTAATTCCACAGCTGATGTTTGAGAAATAAAGTTGTGCTTGAAAGCTTTCCACTTTCAGCCATTCTCGTCTATGCACATTTCTTCTTGAAATATTCAAGAATGTGCTTCAGTATTTTCTGTCAGCTTGTTCCTTTTCTCCTTCTCTGTCTGCTGGAAAGTGATGTTCTTGGTCACATTGAGGCAGTCATAACCAAATCTTCTGTTTTGCTGCAGGCGTAGTTTTCTATACCTTGCTTTTTGTATGAGGCTTATTGTAGTATTTGTAAAAGGACTGGTGTGAAATGCGTATAGGTGTTTATATATATGTGTGTGTGCTTAAAATAAAGAATATAAATTCTCATCTTGAAGCAGGTAAACCTCTCTTCTGTGATCAGCTGGAATAATCTGTGGGTAAATTTTAAATGTGAAAACATTTTTTTCTAGCTTGTATGCTCAGAAAGTGTGAACATTGATGTTATTTTTACTTGAATCTACTAACACTTTGATGCCTCAGCCACTTTTGGGGTCTCACTAGTCAGTCAGTGTGTGTTTGCCATGTGTGACGCAGACCTTGCTGTGAAGGTGTCTTTCGAAAGAAATGGATAGGGAAAGGGTTTGATCTGGAGAGCAGGAAGTATCGGTTCACGAAACTAACTTGCTTAGCCTTTTCCTTGATGCAAGCACCAGCTGATACCTCTTTATTTCTCTTAATCAGACTACATACCTAATAGGTACAACTTGTTAAAGAGCTTGTGTAATTTAGGGGTTAAGTTCCATTCTGTGTGTGGTGGTTTGTTGTTTTTTTATTGTTTGTTTGATTTTGTTTTACAAATTAGTTCACAGTAGTGTTACTGTAGAAAAGGTAATACCTGTCCTGGCTGGACATGTGCACAGTAAAACCAGTAGATACCCCTGTCACATTGCTGTATGTGCCTTCCCCCGCCCCCGCCCCGAGTTCACGGAAAAGGTTGTTTATGGTACTGATAAAACCTAGCATTACAACTTGCATAATTAGAAGTGATCGGAGCTGCAAATCCATGGATTAGTCTAAATTGGAATTTATAAAGAATGACAAGGATCTAGATCTTAGAAGCAGACTCCAAGTATGGTTTTATGATATTCATTTAAACCTAATTTTGGCACAGAAATGCAGTTAGGAAACTAAAGACTTCCCTTCTATTCCATAACTGGATTTATTTTTCTGACCTTTTTCTACAGAAGATTTGGAGGGTTTTAATCAGACAGAGGTCACAAATCACTTTGCTGGGAAATGTAAGGTGTGCTTTAAAAGGGGAAGAAAAAAAATCACTTTCCTGGTCATTTGGCTCTTGCTGTTTAAAATTGTGAAGCTAGGTGAAATGATTACTCTGACAGAACTATAGAAACGATCTCATTTTAGTACATTCTGAGTATTTTATATTTTGAGTAACCCTGGCTCAGGGGCATTTTATACTCGGATCTGGAAGTTTCCAGTCTTGGTAGTCAGTTTAGCGTCTCTCTTTGTCTTTCCATTTAGCCTTGCCATGTTATAACAATGAATCATCTTGTCCATTAACTGAAGTTGGAATGTCTGTTTATGCACTGAATTTGTTTCATCATGTCGCCATAATAACTGATTGGAACCGTGGCAACTCTGACTGCTTTCCCATATGTATTTGGGCTGGACTTCACCCAGTGCTGTTCTGAGCAGCAGGACAAGCCATCCCAAAACCTGGAATATCCTTATTCTCTTAGGATTCAACCTCTCTTTCTCATGTAATTGTAGGGGAGCATTTTCATATTCTGTCTCTGTGTAAATGAAACGGGGTAGAGGTTGTAGTATTTCCAATCATAGGAATCCGTAGCGGAGCTGCAGTACTTATACACGTGTAACAGTTAAACCAGGAATGTCATTATTGTAGGTTTGCTTTGATATGTTCTGTTTTGCTGATGAATTTTAAATCAGTGCTGCTTATAATATTGAAGCACTAAATAAAAAGTGAAACAGAACAATAGTGGCATT
Organism: Microhierax caerulescens; assembly: GCA_035590215.1. Classification (NCBI taxonomy): domain Eukaryota; kingdom Metazoa; phylum Chordata; class Aves; order Falconiformes; family Falconidae; genus Microhierax; species Microhierax caerulescens. Next base: position 104,911,311 of record JAVJGJ010000047.1, read on the forward strand.
CTTTATTAATTCAGTATTGCTAATAGAATAGACAAGTGATGCGGTGCGAATGAAGGGGCTGCATGGCAGGGAGGCTGTGCCAGCCAATGCAAATTCACCCGTCTTGCCACCTGAGTGAGCTTCCAGATAGCACTCCAGTTGCTTTTAAGCAGAGTGTTTTGCAAATAAATGGCCTTTTGTTAAAAAGGTATTACACTGGCTGTACCTTGACTCTTTTAATAGCATTTAACCTTAATAGCATTTAACCTTAACTTACTTTGCGGTAGTATCATTGAAGTAATTTTATTGCTGTGAACAAAACCCAATTTTGTTGCCTTTGGAAGGTAAACACTGAAGGATCTATTTAAAAAATAACACTAAAATGTTGTGTAAAACACATGTTTTCTTTTTAAGATGGCTTTGTGATCTTGCCTTGTGCACTGTCAAGTCTAAGAATATTTGTGTGTGCTGTGACCAGTTTTTATTAAGAGTGGTTGACGCCACAATCCTGTTGCAAGTATTGAACAGTAAAAATGAGGAGTAGGAATTCGTGGGTAGAACCTTCTCCTGAAGGCAGATTAAAGTAGAACTGTTAGTTTGTGATAACAAACCCAAGAGCCTGTGGAAAGAAGTGAGAAAAAAGACTTGTTATTGTCAATGACTGCATTGAGCTTTGCTGTACAAACTATTCCAGTATTTTGCTCAATACTTACCACTCTGAATCTCTGAAAGTATAGAGCTGTCTAAACTGCTGGCATTTGTAGTGAGGGGGAGGAATGGGAGGTTGAGAAGAGTTACTCTTTCTCCAGAAGTTGGATTGAGTAAATATGTGTAGTGTAACTGGGAGTCCTCACCAGTTTCATCTTTTTGGCTGATAGTCACTGCGGTTTCATATGGGAGGTCACGGCTGCTGCTAGACACGAAGTGGGTGTGAGTAAAATTTTTTAGGCGAGTGAGAGGAGGTGCTGTAATGAGAAGCTGTATGCGGAAAGATCAAGGGACCCTTGCGATGCATTCACATCAGCCAGGGTGACAAAACAGATGAGGTGCTGGGCAGAATGTGTCCGGGCTTCTGCATCATTTTAAAATATAAGACATCCTAATAATCAGGTCTTGACATCATCAATATATGGCTTATAAAGTTCAAGCCTGAACTAGAGGGAATGGGAACACAGTCTCCAACTCCTGTTTAAACCAGAGGTGTGATTTTTTTGGCTGTCTAGCTATTTGGAATTGCAAGAGTTGGTCAGGTCTGCAAGTCCATTTAAAAGCTGGAGGAAACTGGTCTTTAGAACACAATAAATGTTTTAGGGAGACACGGTCCTTTCCAGTCTGGATGACATTGGATTTCTGTAGATGCTCTGTAGCAGGCTGCTCCCAGTCCAGGTATTGATTTCAGTTAACATTGAAGTAGCCTGAGGGATGGTCAGTTGTTTTTGTTAATGGTGCAGCTGAGTGCAGCCTTAATTGCTTCAAACTGTCGCCTAGCAAGGCAAGTTCTAACAAAGCAACAGACGACTTACCACAGTTTTTAGTCATTGTGCAACTGGAGACTGTCTCCTTACTTTGCACTGAGAAGTGGTCTGATCAGAACAGGAGTGTATTTTGGGTTTTTTGCATGATAAAAACTCATTGTTTTCTTAATGTCCAGGCTGAGAAGCTAGTCCCAGCTCAATTACTTTGTGGGAGAAGACTGTATTACAGACATAAAGGTGAGGAAAGAATCACCTTGCAGAAACTGGAGTGACTGGAGTGAGATTCTGGTCTTGGAATGACTTGATCTTGTGGGATGTAGCTGCTTGCTGTATGCACCCTATCAGTTGGTGAGCTTATTTTATACACTTTTTGAATTCTTCTGTTTTGCCGCTTGTTCCCAGGGTCTGAAGCAGACAAATCATCACACAGAAGTGATCTTTAAGTGACACCTGAGAGTTTTTTTCAGAGTTCTCAGTAGCTCTGAGCAGTTGTTTCATTGGAGGGAGGGTAAATCTGAAGATGCATCCCGGATCATGGCTAGCTTTTTTCCCCTATCTTATTCTTGTAGCACCATGATGGCAGTTTGAGGGTAGATGGACATTTTTAGCCAATGGCTTGTATTCTGGAAACTGAAACTCTTACTTATTTTACTACTTTTTCACTGTAAGACCGATAAAGGTGCGAATGTATTTATTTGTATGGTATGACAATAGTATATGGCCTCTTTTTTTTTTTTTTTTTTTAAATCAAGTTGAAATATTAGATCTATTAAGTTCTGAGTATATATTCACCATGTTTAGTGGAAACCTAAGGAATGCATAGGGTAATTCAGGTTGGAAGGGTCCTAAGTAGCATCTCTAGTCCAGTCTCTTGCTTTGTGTCAGCTGTGAGACCAGATCAGGTTGCTGTCATCAGTCTGGTCTTGAAAATAGGGAAGGAAGGAGAATGCACAAAATCTGGCAAGTGGTTACTTTTTCACAACTCGATATTCAAAATTGAGCTTGAAAACTTTAGAAAAGTGGCAGTTCTGGATAATACTCCTCTCTTTGTAGAAATCAGGCCAAGAGTAAGTGGTGCTACAATGTTTCCTGATGATCCAAAGTATCATTTGCAAAACATACTGTGAACTGCCTCATTTTAGAATGGTCCAGAAAAGATACCATGGAAAGCTAGTAATTTGCTTATATGCATGGCACCCTGCAAAAAAAGAATGGTAACTATTCCAAGGCTTGCAAGCCCTTATGGGAGTGCAACTAGAAACACAGCAACTTTTTGAGTCATACAGAAGACTGTGTGAGGTGTTTGGCCCTGCAACTACCCGTTGCATAAATCAGAAGTGCAGGTAAGATTTTGTGACAAGAAGGGTCTTGGCAACTTCAGTAATTGAAATATTCCAGCGTAGTTATAGCACAGAGGTCTCTAGGCATTATGGAGAGAGTCTGAAAGATAATGCTTTGCTGTTTGTTTTGGTAGTGGTTTTTGGGTTTATGGTTTTTTTTTTTTTTTTTTTTTTTAAGGGCTGAGGGCTTCAGTCTTCAGACCACTGTTTTGCTTTGTCTCTTCCTTTACTATATAACTATTTGTAACTTCCTTAACCATGCCGAGCTTCTATCTGTGTATTGGACTTGACTTAGAGGTCCAAAGTGAAAATGCATTTATTTTTTTTTACTCTGTTCTAGAGTAAGACCACGAATATCTCATGCACGTCTCTTCAATAGTATTGAAGGGACAGAACTACTGCTGGATCTATTTAAGTGTTGTCTGCCTGGATTCCTGCACCGTGCTCTGTAGAAGAGACCGTTTCACTGAGTTCTGTTAGTAGAAAGCTTGTCTGCCTCTTGGCCTTGGACTTGCTGGGTAGTTGCCCACAAATCTGTAGAAGTAAATACAAGGTCAGTGTATTACTATGAATCATCCACTCCTCTAGTCCAAATTAGATTATTTTTTTTTAAAAAAAGAGAGAGAGAGAGGTATTAAAATTTTCCATGAACCAAACATTCTGCATTTCAGTGAACTCTAACTGCACATCTTGAACTCTGCAGCCGAGAGCAAGGACGCCGTAACCAAATTGCAGCTCTGTAGCTACAGTTCTGATGTTTGCTAAACACATTTGTGAGCATCAGGAGCCTTTCACAAACTTTCTGGGGTCTGTCTCTGGTTTCTTTGGCAAGAAGTCTGGAACCCTGATGGTCCTGTTGGATCTGGACTCCCAGTGCTCTCTGTGTCCCAGCTCTGGGGTGGTGGCATGGCTGTCTGCTCTGAGGCTCCACATGCCACCCTGCCAGCAGGGTGGGTGGGTTTCTCTGCGTGTCCCCTCTGTCAGGCTTGAGGAATCTGCTAAAGAAGCTGTAGCTCCTTTTCATCTTTATGTCCTGGTGTCTTGTGTACAAGCCTACCAGTGAATTTCACTGTTCAACAGTATTCCTGTGAAAGAAATTGTCAGGCAACACAGCCTGCATGCAGCAGTACAGCCTTCCTTGTAGTATGTTGTTGTGGAAGAGCACTGTTTTTCTTTCTAAGGAACCACTTTGTAATTTTTGGTATTAACAGCCATTGTCTTACATATCCTAATAAATTCAGCTATTTGGTATAATTAATTTGCTAATGCTTCTGCAGCCATGTAATAGGATACATTGGGGCACAGCCACTCTCGAGGCAGTCATGTTAAAACATTGGAGAATCACTTTTCTTGCTTAGTAATATTTTACTATGATCTTTCATTGAGTTCTGTGGGTATTAAAGTCTTAGTTTTGAAATTTTTCTCTTGCTTGTGTTGTACCCAGCTGTTGTTGTTAATTTTTATTTTTTAAATCTGATATCTGATTTTATTTTTGTCCCACTGTTCTTTGCAGGTTTTGCTTTTAACAAGTAGATGGGTAAGCACTAGTATCAGTACAGGTCTGCTTCAGAAATCTTTGTTCAATCATTTTCCTTGGCTTTTACATTCAGAACAACTTCAGGGATCGAAGTTAGGGGCAACACATGGTGTAGAAACTAATTCAGTTAATTTAAGTAATTTATGATTTTCCTAACAGGGAAAAATTAAGGACTGTATCTGCTAGCAAAGCTGTGAAAATTTGTCAGTGGCTGACTTTATGATGCAAATGGACAGATTTCTCCTGTTCATAATCTTTAACATGTTTCTTGAGAATTAGCACCTGTATTTCAACAGTTGCCTTTTAAAATGTGCCTGTGCACCAGAAGGTGTGTATGAAACCAATCCACGCAGCAGAAGGAATTGCAATGAGCTGATAGCTTTTTCAGGAATCTGTGTTCTCTGCTCATAACTTGAATAACTCGAGCCTTGAATCTGGTGGAATGTGCTGTATGAAGAGTGACGCAAAGTACCTTCATTGTCAGAGCAGCACCGTGTAGTGCGTGGCTGTGTTGCCACGGTTTGTTGTTTGTATGCTTTTGCTACAGAGAAGACGGGCAATCACAGCAGGCACTGCTGAGGAGCGTGGCTGGGAACTCTGCTGCCATCTGCGTTAGCGCAGGCTGTTCATGTTCATGTGTGCTTGTTTCCGTACGTATAGTTCAGCACTTAGGTATGTTACTCCAATGGTTGTAGAGACCAAACCCAGTTATGATAATGAAAGTCGATGGCAAACAGTAATTTAAGAAGTTAATTTACTTGTTTTAAATGTACATGCTATGTTGGTGTTTGGTTTTTTTGTTGTTGTGTTTTTTTTTGTTTTTTTTTTTTTTTTTAAATTGGTATTAGTTTAGACAGATTTCATGAGATACTGCTGCTCATTCCAAATCTGAACTCGTCAGTTTTGGCTTTGTACATTGTAATCACCTCCACAGCAACCACTGTGATGCCATAAACAGAGGGTTTGACTTCAGGTGAAGAATGTAGGCAGTAAAAGCAAAAAAACCCAAAAAGGAAAATGTGGGAGGATGGGGAAGACAGTAAAAGTGATTATTCTGGCTTTCTGTGTAGTGATTCTCCCCCCCCCCTCCCCCCCTTCATTTTTTTTAATCTTTATTGATAGCTGATAGAATATAAATTCTTTTGAAATGTCAGAGTGGAACTTCCATATTTTATAATAATTGAAAAAATGTATAAGCAGTGGAGTTTTATTCTGCATAGGATTTCTTTCTCTCTCTTTCCATTCATTTTTAAAAAAAATCACTTTAGTAAATCCACTGTGGGAGGATAGTTTTGCTGCTGTACTTTTCCCAGGATGCCGCAAAAGAAATTGCATTTGCAGTTCACAAAGAATGAAATTAAACTTGCTCTGTCCTGATGATCCACCACTCCTACACCCAGCACGTTTCTGGGAGGGATTCCTGCATGCTGTAGGAGACAGTGCCCTGAATGTGCTTACACCTGGTCTGGTGTGTGAAGGAATGGGCACAGATTTGAACCCCCATCGCTCTCAGGTTAGAATTGGGCACTGTGCAGAGTGCCTGTGTGTGTCTGCCTGCTCTCTGATGTGTAACTCTTGGAAAGGGAGACTTCAGACATGTCACTTTGCTTATAGCGGCTGAGACTACTTGTTTTGTAATGTCCTTATATGTGCTCAGGAAAGATCACGGCTTTAGAGAGCATCAGGCAACAGAAAGATACCTGTTTTCAACTTATATTTTCTCGTGTTTGAGACATAGTTGGGTGCTAAAATGTAAAATCAGGGAAAGTAATTGGCAAATGCAAATCACACTGTGGCAACTGAAAAAGAGTGGACTGTCATTTATTTGCTTATTTGGATGGCGGTGGGAAAAGCAGTAAAAAAGCTCACACTCCTTTTTCTTCTTGAGTATTAAAATCTCATTCTTTAACCCTTCAACTGTCCATTCAATAGAGAATATGTATGTAAACCTCTAAAATTTCTAAGCTTTTGTATCGCTTTTACAGCTGGCTAGTTCTTTCTTTTTGTCTGTGGCCTCTCTAAAACAGCTTCAGGTAGATGAATGCTCAGATGACCTTAGAGCTGATGTCGCACCTTAGGTACCTGCCTAACAGACCGCACCGCAATAAGTATTTCCTTTTCCTACAGAATAGAAATTGAATGCATATAATGCCGACGGAGAAAAAAATTCCCCAGTAAGAACAGAGAGAGCCCTTCAAGGATCAGCAAGGATCTCCATTTAATATAATGCTGATCCTGTGCTCCACAAAGCCTGTTAACGTGAGGAGACTCCCACAATATATATCTTAAAAAAGTTAGCACTTTCTGTTTGACAATTCCAGCAGTTTTCATTTACATTTCAAAGCCAGAGGGAGACTGAGGGCACTCATATTTATAATTCCAATAGTCCCTCAGTCTGGATGCCTGTTTCTGTAAAACTGACACAGTATGGGCAGCTTTCATTACTTTCATTTGTTCCATCTTCCCAGATGAGCCTTTTAATCTTCTGCTTGCTGATCCCTGGTTTATAATCTGATTTGATAGCAATAGGATGGTGGTAAATATCTTGATGTGAAAGTCTGTAACAAGATAGAACTGTTGTTTCTGTCCTTATTCTTCTGGTGAGGTAAAATTTTATTTGTGAAGTGTGAATAACTTGAAGCTTAAAGCTGCCGAGTTTCAGGCCATTTTCAGGTGTACCTGTTTATGAGAAAGTCGTCCCGTCCCCCCCCCCTTTTTTTCCCCTCTGAAAAATGCAAGAAAAAGCTTTATTTGTGGACTTGTTTTTTAATCTTTTGGACTGTAATTTTATGTCAACTTGATTGATTATTCTGTTTTCCCAGAGGTTGATAACATGCTGATTTCAAATAAAATCTGAAATAATAGATCTTTGAAGTGTGCGTAATCATTGTGATTCCTGGATAAACCTGTTCCTGAATGGCTTTAATGCTGCCAATAAAAACGTACAGTTAAGTGGATGAAAATATGTTTAATAACTGTATTTAGCAAAAGCCTGTTCGTGTTGTTTTGTGTCGTGTCCCCGTCCACCCCCCGTCCACCCCCCCAGTTTTGTATATATACGTTAGCTCCATAAGTTCTGCATCTCTTTTTGCTTGCTATCAGAATGGAAAAATCCTTCTGCTTTGCTTTTTTAAGCCATCCGCTGCATAATCTTACTGCTCAAGTTTTGTCACAAATTAACATAGTAAGAGAATTCAAAGTATATAAGGTTAGGGGCATACACAAATGTCTTCCCAGGTTATGTTAAGCATAACCTGTTTTGTCCGATAAATGAGTTTTGTCCAAACTGTAATATTCTATCAGTCATTTTCCATTTTAATAAAGTTTTTTTATAGAGTATTTTTACCTGGTTGTGTCTCCCCTTTACTTTTTATATTCTTATTTATAATTCTGACATTATCCAATTGTAGCCTGTCTGCCACAAATCTTTTTGTCACAAATCTTTCTTTTACCAATCTTGGGAGGAGAAAGGATCTAAATACGCTACCGTACTTTCTCCCTTTCTCTCATTCTTCTTCCATGATACACTAATTTCCATGTCTCTGCTGTTGAAAAATTCTTCCCACTTTATTTAATCTCCATAACCTCAGTTAAATCTGAGCTTCACTGTCAAAAGCAAGAATTTGGATATAGTGTCCTCTACTGCTTACCCTCTTGCCTTTGCTTTTCAGGATTTGGTGCTCCTGCCACCTGCCTGTTTGAATGTCCATCTGGTACATTGCGGACTCTTCTATTAGATAAATATAAATTAGCTGCTGCTAAGATATAGTACTGAATTTGATTTTCTTAAATAAATTTATGGGGTTTTCGTGTGTGTGAAACTCTTCAGTTTTTTTTCTTCACTATTGTAAGGAGAAGCCAAATTGTGAGCCCCAAATTCTGTAGCTCCACACACTTACCTATATCATAGCACTGTAAGTTTCGTTTGTTTTCTCTGTTTCCTGTTTGGTTTATCTCAGTAACCGGAGGAAGATGAAACATACTAAACTTTCTAGCTATAGCTTTACAGACGGAACAGAATTCTTCTGTGTAAACCACGCACCTAACTATGCACATCGAACCCAAACTCAAATCACGAGATGTACAGACAGTGCTAGTGATGATTGTCTCCTTTGGAAATTGCTGTTTTCACCGATGTGGCTGTGGGAGAATCTTTGTTGTTTTGAGTATGTGTGGCTTACAGAACTCTGTGCAAATCGCTGATGGAAAGGGAGAATCTGAACTGGGAGGCGCCCACAGACTGCACAGCGGGTAGTGGAGGGCTGTATTAGTGCTGGTGACTGGCAAATGCTAAAAATCCTTTTTTGTTGGGTCAGTGTTTCTGTTTCATCCACCTGCCTTTTGGGTTCTCATTGGATATGCTATTATAGAACTTTGAGAAAGATATAGAAAAGCGGCATGCAGTAAATGAGCATTCAAATTTCCTTATTAATGCTACTTTTCCCTTTGGCAAGCTTTTCAGCTTCAGAGAGTATATTTCTTCTCCTGCACTTAGAATTAATTTTGTATGGCTTGACGGCCAAGTTATTTGAAGTAGAAGTAAAACACAGCATATGGCACTCACTGAAGGGGGATACTTGGACTGAGCTGGTCCTACCGGCACACAATAGTGTCCAGCTGACCGTAAGCCAGAAGAGAACCTTCTGGTAGGAGGGAATTGCAATGTATATGGCCAAAGAAAAAGCTGGCGTGGAGTTCAACAAATAGGAATGAGTTGCAAATAATTCAATATTCAGGCAAAAGTGATAACCATTGTTGTCTGTGCCAGCATGTGAATTGACCTTTAATTAGCTTAGAATTATAAGTTTTGCAGCTTTAGGTGAAAGATGGTAAAGATGGTGTCAACAGAAAGTGAATTGCTTGAGATTTTTGGAGGGATATTTACTGACAACAATACAATTCCTATCAAAACATTAGTTCTATATAATGCATAATGTATTTATATTTGATATATATTATAGAAATGTGTAAATTACATATTGATGTATAAAAATGTGTTGTGGAAAAGAATACGCAGAACTCCGTATGACAGTGGACACAGCATTGCCTGACACTTTCAACAAGTTTTATGGGTAGTTTTCTGGCAGTGCGTGAGGATTTAATGACTCTAAACATAGGGGTGTATAGGCAATCTCTGCACAGTGGCCATTTACATTTGAGAAATGGGAACAGGTATCCAAGGAATTTACTAAGGCAAGTTAGAAGGTTTTTGAGTGTGGCGAAAGATGCATATTCTGGGGAAAGGTAGGATCTGGCCAAATCTGCATGCGTAGGGCTTGAATGTTGTTGGCACTTTGCAAAATTGCTCATCAATAGCTTCTTGAGTAAACAGTTTAATTTTAAAAGTGTGGGATGTTTTTCAATTATGAAATACGAAATACAGCAGTGATATGGAGGGCAATAGCAAAGAGTATGATTAAGAAGGAGGAAACATAGTAGATGTAGGATAGCAAAGCCTAACACAGAAGGTTTTATTTCCAGATAAAGGGCATTCTACAACTGAGCTTGCATGAAGTTGAGTATAGTATATTTGAAAAGAGATGCAGAGAAGATGAAATATTTAACTGGTGAAAGAAAGCAAAGAGGAGTATAATATACAGTGGTCAGCAGTAATGATCATTCCAGTTCAACAGTTGAAAAGGGTATTTAAGAAATGTCCTAATCACAGACAGAATGAAACAGCAGAGAGAGGCTGTTTTAATTTTCTTTTAACTGAAGCCAGGAAGCAAACAAGAATCCTGAACTGAAAGTCTTCTGGTATCTATGCTCCCCCTATGGAAACTTACAGTTCTCCAAGTAGAAATCCGTCCGTTTGTGAGATACGTAATGCGTGCAGTGAAACTGTTGCATGTTTGTATTTCTGTGCAATTTATGTGATTTGCGTTTACCTGGAGGAAAAAAATGAGGGCAGCTTTCTCACATACAGATCAAATCACTAGACTAGCAATTGGAATAACTATACGAGCTACTTGTTTTAGTAATGTCTGTAAGAGGACAGAAAATCTTAGAAGACCTGCACTTTTCAATAAATCAGTTAACACAGAGCAAGTAATGAATTAATGGTGACGCTCAGTCCTCATCAAAGGTATAGCAACTGATCAGTCCTGGCTGAAAGAGGGGGCTGTGTGTTCTTTTTTTTTTTCCTTCTCTTTTTTTTCTTTTTGCCCTGCAAATCCAGATATATAATGCCAACACAGAGATAGGCTGTGTCTAGAACTTATTATCTGTCAGAAGATAGCACTAATAAGAACATCTTTGGAGTTAGCCTGGCGTTTGGGGTATTTCAGAGGAAACAGAACCAGGCACTAGGGGAACTCAGATGTTGAAATTGTTGCTAGTAACACTCTTGTTGCAAGGAAAGAAATAGTCAGGGAAGAGGCAGTATAATACTGTGATATTGGACAGCAGCAACTCTTTGGGGCATGCCAGGCAGTGCTTGTGTCTAAATCAAAGGATTAAAGGGAAAGTAGCACTTGTGGGAAACCAAAGGAAGATCAAAGGAAATCCTAAGGGTGTCAGTGGTTCTAAACTTTTGTGGAAACAGAGCGATGTTAGCTACACTGGGATGCTTCTGGGCACTCCCCAAAACAGGCACTGATGTAAAGACTGCACGTGGTGGTGTTTGCAAGCAGGGTCTTTAGAGACACAGGAATCTACAGCACCATGAAATTGGTAGCAGAGCTACCCAAGAGCCTGCTGGTCAAGGTTAAAATGGCAGATCCCTAGCTGATAATAGTGTGTGACTACTGGCGTTACTTGGGAGCTAAATAGTAGTACAGCACAGGGACTGGCAGTGGGTTAGAAGAATGCTCCTTTACGGCTTGCAGTAGCCTTTTGCATCCCCTACCCCTACCATACAACTGGCACCATATGAGGCAATTCATTCTCGATGAATCTGTTCATCTATGTCTCAGGCTCGTAGTTCTGCTTTTCCTGGTTCCCTCTCCAAATTTAATTTTCCAGAAAGTCCCAGGCTCCTTAACGCTCTCAGTTGCCCTCTGTATGTTCTTAGTCCTCTCTGTCTTCTAAGCCATTCATATCCAATAATCTTTCCCATACTTATGGGCAAACAATGTTTCCCTAGCCCAATTTTCCCAAAAAGCCTTTAGCCATGTTCCCTGAAAAATTCCATCTGGGATAGACATTGAACGATAAAAAATGTCATTGCAATTAAAGTTTGGCAAAGTTCTAAGCAACTGAAAATGGGGTCTTCCTGATAGCAAATGATGGCAATGTTAATGTGCAGTGCTCTTGGTTCTCCCTGTAATCACAACTTTTTACGTATACATTGACTAAAAAAAATTGTCAGAAGTTTGAAGGAACAAATTATGCCTGGCACTCACACCTCAGAATAATAGGAGGCATTCAAAAGAAAGGGACTTATGAAGACAGATGAAAATTAAAAATACACTTCTGTCTGACACTGTTACCTAGTGTTCTTAGATGTGGCCATCAAGGATACTATGACTAAAGGAACAAATGCATTATTTTTTGTCTTTAATGTATTCTGTGTTTAATAGTGCTTTGTGGGATTTGCGTAGATCTTGTGCAGTAGTAATTTTTAAAAATTAAATTGCCACATTATGGAATTTGAAAAAAGAATGCAGATAAAACACAAGAACTGCATTGAATTTGCTTTTTGACCCTGAGTAAATTTAGTTGCAGAGAAATTCAGCATTGAATTGAAGAAGTCATATTTTATGGTCTTATTTGGACCTCTGTCTTTAACTGACTGAACTAAATTTTCTTAAGACCTTCATTAAAAAGCAGTTTTTTTTCTGAATAGCTTTTTATTTAAGTGGTTAAGGTATTTCAATTCCATGCACAGTTGGACTTGATATATGTATATATGTGTATGTGTGTGTATATTTATATATATATATATTACATTTGCCTTTTTATTTCAAACTAATCCAGCCTGCGAATAGAATAACATTTCTTCTAAAAATAATTCCTATTTTCAGTGGAAAGTTTGTATCTAGAATAACTCTTCTACTTCAGGCAGTCTTGTTCTTCTCCCAGACTGAGATAACTTTACACCTGAATTAGTTTTTCCCCTGATGTCATTCACCATTTCAGTGCTGGTACACAGCCAGTTTGCCCTCCTGCTATTATAATTGATGTGAAGAAGTTAATGTAACTGGAATCACATAATTTTTGAATAATTGTGCTTTGTTACTTCTGTGTTCACATCTACAGTAGTCTAGGGGTCCTAGACCCTCTTTAAAGTGAGGAAATGACTCCCAGCAATATGGACACTGAAATGCAAAATTCTTGGCATGTCTGGGAACATGAGTGGAGAAATGCAGAAAAGGTTCGGGGCTGCTTGAAAACAAATAAGCAAGGAGGTAAGCAAAGAGTGTCTTGAGAGGACTGTAGGAATACAGGCTGCCACAGTGCCTATATTTGATGAAGTGCAGGGCTAAAAGTAGGCTGATGTGAGGAATGTACCATGATCTCGCAATTGCCCTGAAACGTCTGTGTTTCAGATGCAGCAAGTCCGTAGTGTCCTAAAGGCAAACTGAGGTCAAGTGCCTTCTCCTCCCATTGCCTGGTGCTAGATGTTGCACTGGAAGGAGCTCAAACATACCAGTCTCTGGCACTGTTTTAAGGCTTTCCTGTAAAGATGGTGGGGTGGGCAGGCATCCCTAATCTCCTGGCACAGAGGAGAGTAAGCTTAGAATTTGTTCCCTGTTATTTTTCCCCTGCACTTGCATTAAAAACTGAAGTTTTCCAGTGATGACTGAAAAAATAACCTGGGCTTGGATGATTTACATGTTTGGAGCAGGTATGAACAAAACTGAAAATGGGCACTAGTGTGAGCTTGGCCAGAACTGTGACCACCCTGGCATTGGAGATCTCTGCCAAAGGCTGAGTGGAGAATAGCTGAAATTGCAGGTGAAGATGCTCTCTTAGGAAGTAAGGTGTCATGTTTTTCTGCTGGTCTAGCAGGATGAAGTGGTTCCTGACATGGTCAGATATGTGCTGGAGAGTGCATGGTTGGGAAGGAAATGCAGGACTGGCAGCATTCTGCAGACACGCTGGGGCAGCTTCAGGTGTACAACATTAGGCAACAAATAACTGTCCTGTAGCTGTAAACGGGCAACAGTAGTAGGCAGTGTTTATGCTGTGTTTTCCTTCCCCTGCCATAGTATCATCTTTTTTTACTCCTTTGCAAGTTAAGCCTCTTGAAGGCATGCCTCAGGGCAACGTGCTGATAGTCTGTGGAGTTACACATTGTGTTACTGGCTCTACTACTCACTCTTCCAATCCAGAACATGTCAGCTACTGTACAAAGGCTCTGTACGAAAAGGCTTTATGATCACGCAAGTGCTAGTAAGATAACATAGGAATGCTGTCTGATACGAAAAGGGAGGAAGAATACATGCACCATTTATTGATGCTGGTATGGAGACATGTACTGAAACAACAGTTTCGTGTAGAGTACCTTAAAAGAGTTAAGGGTAGCATGACCATTATGGAGAAAGGTTGTAAATAGCTCCTGAGGATCTGAGACATCTCTGTAAGGAGTAAAAGAGGGCAGAGAAGATGTGGTTTTGATCTCTGGAGTAAATGCGTTCTTGGCCTTCTGGTGGCAGGTTAGCTGAGGGAAGTACCTGGAAAAGTCAGGCTTGTGCAAGAAGGGTGTCTGGGCAGACACAGAGATAAATAACTCTTCAGGAGACTGCATTGTTGATGATGAACATCCCTAGAAAACCAAGCACCGTGCACTGCGAGGAGGAAAGGATGCCAGGTGGAGACCACTGACCTATCGCATCTGTCCTGCAGTACTTTAACACTTAGGAAAGGGAGACTTTACCTTCGTGATTTATAACCTATTGACAGTAACATATGGGCAGCAAGAACTTCAGGCATGTTTTGCTACAGCTCTACTGCAGTTTTATGGTTGTTGCTTATATTCAGGTAATAAACAATTTTATTGTGGAAAACATGGTAAAACCATCTCTCTGAAATGAAGCTTCCTCCTAATGACAACAATACCTAATAACTTGTTTATGTAAAGACAGAGCATTCATTTTCTTACTTACAGTAAGAAACTGTTTTTCCTGCTTCCTACCCTCTAGATTCCAACTGGGAGCATATGATGCAGCTCTGACCCAGATTCACCTACCATCTGGACTACCTTTTAGAAACAACCTTTTTCATTGTTTGTAGCATCCATAAAAGCTCTGTAGCTTTGCCCCCCCCAATCCATTATAGGGGATCTGAGATATAACTGCACATATTACAGCAACACATGGCAGATGTATGACAGAAACAGTTGTTGCTTACAAGCATCCTGCCTTGTCACCTCCAGTTTACTTTCAGTCTTAAAAGTAACTTGTTCTCTTTCATTGGAGTAAGCAGAGCTGGGTTTCCAAACAGCCTGGCCTAAATGACCTCACTGCATTCTTCCTGATGCTAATACATGGTATCTAGCCAGGCTGTGAAGTGCTCTGGGGAAGACCAAGACCTCATTTCTCATGTTGGCCTCTGAAGTTCATGCCACAGGCTAATGAATGCTGCTAGTGTTCAAACAAAACTGGAAATCTCAAGCAGGCAGCTTGAGTTTCAGACTGGCTGTGTGAACTGATGTTTTGGAGCAGAACTGCGTATCAGTAGGAACTGAAGTGGTGAATTTCCAGATGGCAATGACCACACTTAGTACGAAGTTAAGAAACAGCTCTCATGTTGCCAGGGTGGCACTGAAAAGAATTTCAAATGAAGGTGTTTTCCCCAGGAGGTTTTGTTTTAAGATGTGTTACCATGGATGGTCACAGATTTAGAATGTTCCTTTGACCAACAAACCTTTTCTAGCTGATCAAGCCTCAGAGTATTGATGACTGTTGAAGTTGGTCTAGGAACAATTTTGAAAAATACAATTTTCATTCTTGCCTCCCATAGAGTTCCTTGTTGTTTTCATATCCTAGATCATGAAACACAATGCAACTGCATAACAGTGAGGAACAGAAACAAAATGCATTATTGATGGTCAAGACTGGGATGTACATTGGAAAGCTGTGTATAGTAGTCTGCTGATTTTGAAGAAATCTGTATTTTAAGAAAAAACAAAATCTTTTACATATATCTGGTATATAACCTGTGTCACTAAATATCTTAACACAAACTACTTTTCTCACATTCCTGTGTTTTTTGCAATGCATCTCAAATACATATATATTTATGTAACTTTTTAAGTAAAATCAACCGTTTAAATGTTAAATGAACATGTGGTAACTGTTTGCTTTTTAGAAAAAAAAAAAGTACATAGATTTATTGTCACAAGTTGTCACAAAATAGCACCTTTGAATAAGAATTAGATTATTTTTAGAGAAAAATAATATGAAATTGCAACCCGGCATATTCGTGCATTACAGCTGACTTTGCTGGTTATAATCCTTCAGTTAATGAACAAAGGTGATCTGTGGGTCTGATTAAGACCAGTGTGGCTGGATTTTTGAATTCAAGAGCAAATCTTTTCCTTACAGAGTCCATAATGCAAGAATTGTTTGCTTTTTAATGTTTTTCTTTTTTCCCAATCCTTCAAAATCATAAATTAAAGGATGTAGTAATTTCCTTGTGAGAAAACGTGAAAACATAAGAAACCTAATTACACTATACTATTTTAGATTGTTTGACCTATTCAGGAAACCAAGTACTTCAACCTTTTGGACTTCATTCTGCCAGTATTTGGCATCTGCCAGGGGTGTGCCAATTGCTACCAGTAAACGTGAAACACCTATGACCTAGAATGAGGTCATTGAAGAGAAACTAAAGAATTACAGGTTCAGCTCCCTGTCAATTAAAATGTGATTTGAACCTCCAAGTCAATCTCTGAACATTGGCAATTGCTAGAAATTGCTGTTGTTTCCTTTCCTGTTGTAAATGACTTGATTCACGCGTTCATGACACAGTCTAACTGAGAGGAAAACAAAGTTAATATCTGAGACCATCTGAAACAAAATAATGTTGTGATTTGTGCCAGATGGGTGCCTGAAGTAATTACAATGTCAGTGCTTCCTAAGTAGGGTAACGGTACAGACCTAATTGTGGTCAGTCTGGAGAAATCTATTTTGATGAACTTTCTTTCGACTCTATTTAGCTCAAACATATGTTGAAATATAACCTAACGGGATGTTACTGCAATCTGTTTGTATTTCCCCAAGCTATTGAATGCACTCCTGCCACGAATAGACCAATGATGGTCTGTACAAGTACTGAGACAAAAAGGCTAAAGCGGATTATTTTTCTACTTAGTATGAAGCCTAAAGGAATTATCTCTTGTCACCTTGATACTGCAGTTTGTTATGAGCAAAACAGTCTTAACTTGGGGATCTTTCTTGAATTTAAGTTGTTACTGATCAATAGAAACTTCTGTTTGTGCATTTGGGTGTTGAGGGGACAAGGGGAAAAAAAAGAAGAACATAAACAGTTAAACAAGTCAACATCTTTTCCTTCCCCTTCCCTGGGCTCAGCTTAACCCAAACACCTATCCTAACCCCTTCCTAGTCTCGCCTTTGCTTTATTTTCCCTGCAGGTTAGGCTCAGTGTTCCCAGCTCCTTCGGTGAGGTGAGGTGTGGGAGGTGGGGTCATGTGCCATCAGGGTGTATTTCTGGTCTTCCTTGTTTTACTGTTTTTCCTGCTATTTTCTTTCTTCATGTCCCTGCTCTAGAGTGGCACCCCCAGATCAAAGTTCCCCTGGGGTGTCCCTGCCCCGGCACGGGTTCCCCACAGCCACAGCTCCTGGGGTGTTGCAGCCCCAGCACGGGTCGCCTGTGGCTGCAGTCTCTCAGGGGTGTCCCGCTCCGGCCTTGGTCTGCCATGGCCTCAGGCCCTCAGCGTGCCTCCATTTGGCATGGAGCACCTCCTGCCTGTGTCCAGCACTGTGTCTCTTATCTTGCAGCCGCCCCTGGCTCTCTTTAGAAAATCCTGAGGTTTTTGGGGTGATGGGCTCTTCTTGCTGGTTTTGTAGCCAGCTGGAACCAGTCTGTGCCTTCAGCACAGGGCACTGCTGCAGGCCCCTGCGAATGAAACCCTGCCAATACTCATCTGTAACGCTGAGATTTTTCCAGTCTTGTTTTAAAGTTTTACTCTGCAAAACAACAGCGCACAGACAGACAGACTTGAGCCTGTGGTACTGAGTTTTGTGAGGGTTTGGAGGAAACGGTTAACTTCAAGGAAGGGCAGTTTGATGAAGAGCAGATAAAGAAACAAGACTTTATAAAGAACCATTTCTTAAATCTTGATTATGTGTCTCAGTCCTTTTGTTTCATTGACATCAGACTCATCTTTCCCCTTAAATAACAAGAGACAGCTGTATTTCCTCACGGACTCCTTCAAGATTACTTCTGAGAGGTAAGCAGCATGCTTATTTACCTTAAGCTGCAGCACGCTTCATGCCCTTATTCTTCCTTTGCTGCAATTTAATATATTTTCGGCCATATTGCTGAAACAGTCATTTAGCTCACTGGGATGAAATAATCTTTCAGTGAGCAGAGGCAACAGAAAGCCTGAGCACCCGGGAGCGGGCACGCTCTTGCCTGTGCCCTCGCAGCCCTGGCAGCTGACTGATGGCCATCTCCTGGTCTCTGGAATCGGGGATTTCAGCAAGGGTACGTGTCCAGTTTGCTGACTCCAGATACACAGCTCTCCCATTTTTTCCCCCCTAAGTCTCAACAGATGTATCACAGCTGTGTCGTCTAAAGAGCTCAGGACTCAACTAGCTGGTGCTGGGCTTTTTGGTCTATTTGTGTGAGCTCAGTAGTGTAGGTGCAAGTTGCTGTCTGAAGGCTCAGAAGCAGAATGCCCTCTTGGTTAACACTTCATGCCGATTTAAAAAGCTTTTTGAGTTGACTTTCTAAAGCGCTCGTATTCTAAAACTTATCTTTACTTTTAAGGAGCAAAACTGGGATTTGCTGGGGTTAGAATGTCTGTTTGCATCCCACATACTGAGCTGAATGCTTCTAGACTGCAGGTCTTCTGACCGACATATCCTATTCATCTGAACAGAGCCGTCTATTATATAAATTGTCCAAGGCCTGTTTTATTCAAAATGAGCTATCATCCTGGCTTTACATAAGCTGAAGAAAATATCTTTTTGCAAAGCTGACGAGAAGTCAGTAGACCAAATTGTGTAAAAAGAGTTGGGTATTTCAATTTAAAATTATATTGAGGATGGAGGAGAAAAGGAGAGACCTTTTTGTGCTGAAAGTTATGATTAGGACAAAAATAATTCTAGCACAATGGTCTCCTTTTGGAAAATGGGGTTTCATTAAAATCAGCCTGCAGCTGAGTCTATCAGAGCTGTCAGTCACAAGAAGAGGCCATTAGCCATAAAACGCTACAGAAAGATTGTAGGTGCACAGCCTGTCTGTTTATATCTTCCATGCAATAAATACCACCGCACTATTTGATTGGAGAAATATGAGAATAGTTTATTTAGTAGGAAATGTTGAAGCAATGAATTTCTGATTTAAGATCCTTTGGGTGTGTGGTGTGCTATTTTATTCTGAATTCTATGAAGAGCTTAGATATTACATTTTTTCTGCCTTGTAACTCATCTGTAGTGTTGTTGAGTTTGGTTTTGGATGTGATGTAAACATGTGATGTTGGACATTGAATAGTATTTATGTATTTTGGAGTATCTGTGACTTGGCAAGACTCTGATGAGGTTAGCTGCTTGTTTTACCCCAAAGGTTTCTCAGCAACGAAACAGTAGGGTCATCTTCATGAAAATAATTATAAATAACTGCCAAAACACTCATATCTATTATTGGAGTAGCATATATCCCGAGGTGATGATTTAAAGAGAGACATATCTTTAATATTTGTAGTATTTTCTACATTAATTGAATCAAAGGTCTTTATAGCATTAACTGAAAAGGCCAGAAATCTAAATGATAGTATTAAAGTAATGTATAATAATTCTTTTTGCTGGTTTACTACTATTTCTAAATTGCTAGCTATTGTAATCATGTATTTCTGAATCCAGTGTTAATGAAAATGCATATCCTCCACAGAGGGAGAAAAAAAATACAAGCTCAGAGTATTTTTTTTTTTGTCTGTGAAGCGTGCTTGACATCAAACATTTTTGATAGATACGAATAGATGGCAATTACCACTTAACCATCCAATTTTGTGTGACGTGCTATCAAACTTGTTCTGGCTGCATGCAGCGTAATTTGCACAGAACATGATGATACCTTTTGGATTTATCTTTGAGGGCTTTTGTATCAGTTGCATTTTCTGATTTATTGTAGTACACATATTCAAGACATTAGAAAAAATAAGGCTCTCAAATGTATCTTTTTGTGATCAGAGGAGATACATTTACCTCACCAGTCTAAGGATGGCCCTCAGCAAAAACAGGCTCTTTCTTCATGGCCAGTATATGTACTCTGTATATATATATAACTATACATATAACTGTATATGGTTACAAGAAAGAAGCATCTCTGTATGAGTAGTTGTTTTTTGTTGTTGTTGTTTGTTTGATTGTGTTTTTTTTAAAATTATTATTTCCCCAGACATTCTTACATACTTTTTTGCATACACAATATATCATAGGCTACTTGGTCTTCTACTGAGACATTGTTTCTTCAAAGAAGTTTCCCAACTTCCTTTGCTCACTTCCCCTCACTTTTATTTCCATCAGTCTTCAGTCAGCCTCCTGTTCCCTAACACCTGCAAACTCACCCTAAGATGAAAACTTTCTTTGGACTAACAGCTGTAAGTGTCTCTGCATCTGCAGTCTTGCATGGACTCCTTTGTTTTTGAACAATTACATGCGTTCAAATTTCAGCATACGGTATGCTTTATCCAGTGCCTTGAGTGCTATTGGAGTGGGCAAAGTCAAATGGAGTTAGAACTATATATACCCAAATAGACTCACACAAGCAATGAGTAATGGACAAAACTGAGAAAAAAAATATTTTCTTAAAACCCAAACCAACCCCTGCAAAAAAAAAAACCAAAAAAACCCAAAACTTCTGATTTCACAGTCTTGACCTTCAAAAGAAACTGAAGAAAAGCCCTTTAAAAATGAACATCAGTGTTTCAAGTAAAATCTCATTAGATACTATGTGCAATGGAGGTGTTGGCATTATGGCAGATTATCTTTTTTCCCGAGTAATGCCTCCTGAATCCCAGCTTTTCTCTATGTGCTAAGTATTTATTCCACATGCTTGAGAAACATATAATGAGTTATTGCTTCTAGCCCTGCCAAAAGTTTTTTCTGCTCTATAGATATCTAGCTCCCCTTTTCTCAGTACTAATTGTTCTGAAACAAAGCTAATTATATAAAAAAAAGTGTTTTCAAACTCTTACTTAGCTTGATATTTACTCTGTTTTTTCAAGTCTGATAAAGGTTTTGAGTGTCAAAAAGCTTTTGTTTCCTTCAATATCTCTTCATCTGCTGAGGTAAGAAAAAGATACTGCCTCAGCAAATGCTACTTCAGCTCTTCTTAAACACACTCTTGTTGTTTGTCCTTGCCTCACCTGGCCAGTAGTTGGAGGTTGTAAAGATTTTTGAAGGTTGTAAAGACAGATGAGCTAGGGAGAGATTAATTTCATCCACCTTTGATGCAGATGTAACTTCAGCATGTGGGTCAAACTAGCCAACTAGGCTTCCTCTGCAGTACAGGGAGATACACATGAGCAAAAGTTCTTTTATTACTTATCCTATTGTTGGAAAACAGGAGAAAAATGGGGGAAGAAAAACAAATGTTTAATCCTGTCAAAATCCATCTAGTTCCTGTTCTAAAATAGCTTTTACCTTCAGTCAGGACCTGATGGGTTACCAAAACCCACTGATTTCTATGATATGTTCAGGTGAGTAAATTTAAGCACAGAAAAGAGGTGGCTAGAGAACTAATTACTCTCAGGGATTGAGGATTAAGATGCTGGTATTTGATAATCTGTATGTAGAATGAAATGTCACTAAAATAGCAATTTTACTGTCTGAATTAGTTGCACTTTGTATCTGAGACTAATACTCTATTACAATGGACTTCACGTACCGATATTGTTTGCTTATGTGGCTGATGTATAATTTTGAGTGAAAAATGGTGCACTTAACCTCCCATTATTAATCTTTTGAGACTTTTGTATGCTTTCCAAGACTGAACGACATTTGAATTTCTGTAGTGGAATGTTTTAACTAACCTCTTCTTGGTTTGACATTTAAATGTGGCAGTTTTGTTTTTCTCTCCCTTTAAAAAAAAAAAGCAAAACCAAAGCTCACACTCAGAAATATTTGATACTAAAATTAAATTGAAGTTCAAAGAACTTTTACACAACTTGGAATATATTTTGTAATTATTGTGGTAGACATTTTTTTCGAATGCAGTACTCCAGGGTATTTCCAGTTTCTATAGTTGATTAAATGAACTACAGCTCTGTTTTAATAGGTTTCAAAGAGACATCTGTTCACTCCTCCCTGCATATGATGTTTTTACCTGGAGCCTCAAGAAGACACTTTTGGAGATTTAAATTTGGATAAATTAGTTTTCAAAGGAAAGAAAGAAGATACTGAAATAAATGTGTTAAGTTTTATATATGGTTCCTGAATTTTCTATACTATGCATTAACATCTGTTTGCAAATGCTGTGCATTTAAGCTGTGCATTGTTCTGGAAAAAAAGTGCATGTTTTTCTGGTTATTGTTGGAATGTACTTTCTTGTAATAACAAAGCAAAAACTAAAGATGTGGTAGGTAAGTACCATCACTGAAGGAGTGGAAGGCAGAGAGAAAGGCACTAAATCAAACTAAATATGATGTACTTTGGGAAGTGCTGCAGAGATTTGAGATACTTTAGTTATAAATTATATAATTTTTAGGCTTTCTTTCCTAATAATACAAGTTCATCCATAGAGTAGTAGTAAGAGGCAGTATCAATTATAAATATTTTTATTGAGTGTGTTAAAAATTCTGAGTGCCATAAAATATTATAACTTTTCTAAACATTATATCTGAGCTACATATAATTATGAAATTCTTTTGAATACCTTTAATTTTGTACATTTTTCAAGTATAAAAAATAAATGTTTTGGCCTCCAGGCATACACCCTATCTGTGTATGCACTGTGCAATTTGTATGTAGTATGGATCTGGTTAATAGCATAAGCTGATCTGCAAGTTTACTCCCAAACAGAAATCTGTGTAATTTAGAACACTGCAAATCTTCTTGTAACCTTGGTAAGAGATAGAAAAAAAAAAAAAGTGATAAATTTGTGTATATGCTTTTAGCTGATAGCCTTGTGGGAACTTCAGAGATTTTAATCTGCCAGAGCTGTTCTATTTGGAAATGCAAGATCAGAAATTCTATTTCCTGTGACTCCACAATTTAATATAGGTTTATTAACGCTGTCTGTGTTCAGCATATTTTTTTTCCCTCTGATTTACAGTGATGTATTATGTACTTGCATATTTGTCTTGGAAAACTGTTGGTTTTTGTTTTATATCTGATCTGAGAGATAGGAAAATCTTGTCACAAAAATGCTCGTTTATTCACTTTTCTTATATGCCATTGTAGTAGATATTACAGTTTGAATAACTGTTATTTTATAGAAGTTCCTGGGAAGGAAGGGTTTAAATCTTAGGGTCTCATATTCAGTCTTTAACTGAAAAAAAAAAAAATGGTTTAGATGGTCTATTAGTAGTCATAACATTTAGATTAAATGAACTAGAAAATAATCATGCTTGAGATACAGTGTCCATAGACAGCATAACATGATTTTTTTTAGAACTGTCCTTCCATTTGTGTTTGTTATTTATTCACCTCCCCCAGGAAGGTCAAGCAAGATGAACTATTTCTGTGTCAGTAATCTCACTGGGAAGTGGTTAGTTCAGTGACAGTCCTTCTCTGTTCAACATAGCTGGGTTTAAATTTACTAAAATATGAAAGTATTTCATGGCAACTTGGCAGTTGGCCATGGATTTGTTTTGAAATTCAGGTAGTTCTGCAGTGACTAAGGATGCACTCAAAGATCCACAGCTAAGATTTTGAATTTGTATTCCTTGGTAATTGGTTAGCAAAGTGAAGATAATCTAGCTCATCAGGACAACTTGAAGGTCCATGAAACCTAGACTTAAGGACAAGCCATTTTGGAGGCTGCACAAGTTGTTGCTTTCATTACCACTTTGTGAGCAAGAGTTTTATACATTACATTTGTAAATCACTATTGTCTCCATCCTTTAAAAATAATAATTGCAAATCGCTATATAATGATAGGATGTGAAAGTATTAGAGAACTGCTTTTCTGATAGATTGCAGAAAATTAATCAAAGATGACTTGTTATCATTCAAGTCAAAGAAGTAAAATGATCTCCATAGTCTTTTGACTCTGTGTGACTGAGTAGTGAAAAGTAACCATATCTAAAGATCACCAAAGTGGAAAGAAAAATTCCCTTTGTATAATGGGCTTTGGATGAGCACTGAAGAGAGAAACCTGGAAGTAATGCAGTACTTGCTCACCTCTTGAAATGTTTTCCAAGTCAATTAGCACGGAGACTTGTGCTGCCCCCAATTCCAGTGTGATGTTCTGTTGTTTTCTATCTGCATTTTGTTAGCATTTGTGGAAAGCGCTAAAATGGAAACATTTAGATAAGTGCTCAAATCCATTGTCACAGTTTAGATTAATTACACTCACTTACATAATGTGGCCTTGAATTAATAGCCAGGCATTATTTGGGTTACTAAATCAGAGGCTTTCTTATAAAACACTTGCAAGTTTTAAAATTTTTGTTTTCAAATGATGTGCAAGCTGGATGACTAATTAAGGTTGCTAGTGTCCCTGTGGCAATCCTATGGACCAGAGAAGAGAAGAGAGATTTTCCTTTCATGTCCATGTATGGAGAAAATTGCACATGCCAGATTTCCGCTCTAGGTAATTGTGAACCAAGTGTTTACATACCCCCTGCCCACCCACCCACCCCCTCAAGCGTTGCCTCTCTGTGGCACATGGCTCACTGAGAGTGTGCGGTGTGAATACCTCACAGTACTTACTTTCTCTTGGCATAGCACTACTCTGATGTCACCACATCCCATGATACTTCAGAGGGACAAGAGGTTTGCCTGGTGCTGTTTCATTTATCGTAACTGATCATTTAATCTCTTTATTTTCTCTTGGAACAGTGAATGTTTCCCCAGTTTTATTTCTATATACAGAGTTCAGAGTGCATTCTCCTCTGTCTTCTGTGTTGCGTTCTCGTTCTGCCCCTCTCATCTCAGGCTGGTTTGGCTGGCAGCCTGTTGCAGTATAGTAGGGCTGCACTGTAGATTTCCAGCCCGTTGCTAGCTGTAATCGAAGTTGCAGCTCTGCAAGGTTGTCATGTAGCTATTTGTGCTTGCTGTGACCTGTAGGCTTTTGCTTCTGGATGAGACCCCCTGTGTGCGCTGCTGCCAGTGGGCGCATTGACGCCTTCTGCTACTGGGTGTCTGTTAGCATGTGAGAGCTTACTGTGCCAGAAGGGTTTGGCACTACTATCACTAGTCAGCTTGCATGAATGTACTGATGTCTTTGGGGCATGACAGTCACTTGGGGAAGAAGAAAATAGCATCTTTCCTTCCCAAATGCTTTTTAAAATTAGTAACATCTTAATAAACTCTATTTTATTCATTAACTTAATAGTGCATAGTGAGGCAGATAAACAATAAAACCTAACCATTTTCTTGGGTAATAACAAGGTGAGAGTTTCACTCTTCAAACTTCAAGCTCTATGAACAAGGCTACCCTTGCAATCTTGCACAGTTGACCTGGGAATCTTTAATTTAGCCAAAAGCTGTGGCTTTCAGTGATATTAGGAAAACATGATAAAAAATAGATTTTAAGTAAACATTAAATATTGCAGAAATTGTGATGGAGTCAGGATTTTCATAATTCATAGAAGTTCCATTTCCCCTGAATGGACAGACAGATGTCTACTGTATCTTTATTTTAGATCATGGTGGGTAATTTTGGGTTTGTGTTTTTTTTGGTTTTGTTTGAGTTTTTTAATTTTTTTTTGTTGTTTTATTGTTTGAGTTAATGGGATACAATTGAAAGATTATTAATGATCTATTTTTAGACAGATACAGTTGATTTTATACTGTGCCCGATTTGATGTTCTCCTTTTCTCTTAGCATTGTTGAAACTCATTGGTAAATGGTCTGATTCAAACGTGAAATAAAGCTGGTAGTTGCACAAGGGCCAGTTAGTTCTCCCGCAGAAGCCACTTTCCTCTTCATTATTGTCTTCTCTCTCAGCCCACTTGACTTCAGGATCAATTAGTGCTTCATGGGGTGACAGTCAGGGGCTAATCACGTGGAGAGACTACTTGAGCTTCCTCTATCATGAGCATTGTAGTTTCAAGCTGAGTGACACTTAAGACACAATTTGAAGTTTTTTCAGTGCTACAAAATGGTAGGTGCATGTATGTATAACTGTGCTGGTGAGAAACAGGGATATATGGGCACAGAGAAAAGTACTACTGTAACTTCTGTTGGGAGGCTTAGGAGATGCATCCTTAGACTTTGTACTATGAAAAAATACTAATAAACCCTTAATTAGGTGTGGAATCTGCTACTGCTCCTGTAAACACACAAATAAAGCTGTACTTCTGTTCCATAGTGTAGTTGTGATGATAACATATGGCCTCCAAGCTTTTAAGATTTTTTTTTTTATGGAAACATTTATGCATCACTAATACTTAGCCCTTCTGGTAGGGAATAAAACAGCATTTAGGAGCGTTTCCTTACCCATTGCCTTTTCTCTCTGTCTCAGCACATAGGTGTGTTATTGGTTGAATTGGGATGAAAAGCGAGCCAGAGCTATTTAGAACAGCCATTCCAAGTACCAGGCATCCACCCTATTATGTAATTTTCCTAATATAAAATGTTACTTGCAATCAGAGGGCTTTATGATATTCTGATACACAGTAAATGTATGAGTTTGCAAATTACCTAGACTTAGTGCAGCGATCTCTATATGTAACAAACAGTATGATTCTTTAGTATTAAATAGGGTCTGCATTTTGGAATCTGATGTATGTAAACACCTGTATATCTGTACTGAGAGGAAAAAATACATCATAGATGCATGTAAGCAAAGTGGTAGTATTTGAACGTGTGTAATTATGTGTCTTGCACTTACAAATAGTATGTTTTAGAAGAAATATTTTTCTTTGGAAATGCTTTGCTTGCACAGATAATTAAGGAGAAAAAATACATTGCTATTTGCTGTATTTTATTTTTTAAATGGGACCACCTTTAATCTTTGATTTCATGGCTGCAAAAACTGTAGAAGGGTTTACATTTGATCTCAGACATTCTTTTGTGTTTGAGATCTTCATTTGCTAGGCTTATCTTCATCCTGGGAAAGGAGTGTGTGTGTGTGTGTGTGTATCCCAGGTGAGGCTGTTCAGGGCACTTACAGCCAGTGCCGATGCCCTTGGGGTTGTGGCACTCATACCAGTAAGAGCAGACAATAGCTGACATCAGTCTGCAACCTTTCGTTCAGTGAAGAGGCTCTAATTAGATCTTTCTTTCTTCTATTCAGGTATTAATTTTCTTATTAAATTACATGAAAAATAAAACAAACATTTGTTTTGATAATTTGGTACTCCTCTTGATGTAGCTGAAATTTTATGAAGGTGAGCAATCTGCATCTAAGGTATGTGGCAGAACTAGGTTGTATAGCATATTGTTTAGCAAAGTGGAAATTCTGTTGCAGCAGCTTTATTTTTGATTTACATTGCAGGCTTTTAATTAAATAAGAAAAATGAGAACAAATCCAGGCATTAATGCAGTATGCTGTTTTGATATTGAATCCTATTTTCTGTTCCTCATTAATTTTCAGGCTTTGAGGTTTTGAAGGTTTTTCTGTTGACAGTACCTGAGTGCATCCTAGATACAAGCAGGAGTAAACTTGGAGGAACTTTTGGAAACAGTTGGCAGTATTGGTATAAGCCTATTAACTGAGTAGTTGTGCAGAAGTGATTGGCAGTTAGACAGCGCTGACGTTTGCGTTATCTTTAGGTGTTAGGCTTTATAATAGTGTTCCAGTCATTTCAGTATCTATGTTGCCGTGCTTTCACTTTCAGGCATGGGGGTTAGAAACCTAGCTCTATTTTTCTAGCAAATAAATAAATGAATGAAAAGGCAGCAGAGCAGTGGGGACTGACCAGGTCTCAAGGAGTGGCAAGAGGATGACACCAGCTTGTTTCTCTGAATGAAGTGAATTTCAGAGGGCAGGTTGTTCAAAGAGTTAGCAATGTTTTGATCTGTTTGGTGGTTGTTGTTGTTGTTTTTGGGTTTTTTTTCCTTTGTGCCACCAGCACCTCTTCATTAAATATTTAGGAAGATGATTTGAGGTTGTGTGGCCCATCGGAAGTGTACCCTGGGGTTTGTAGAGATGTATCCTATGAACTCCAGCAGGTATCCAGACTGGCTGTTTGACCTGCTGTAAGTTTAACAACTTGCTTATTAGTGGAGACAAATGAGTCAGTAGGAGGAGGCTGCATCTCCTCCCCACAGGTGTGTTGCTCTCTCCATTGGTGAGTGGGAGGGGGGGGAGCAAAACTGTACCTTCCTTAAAGCATGTGGTGGTCTAGATTACCAGGCAGAAGCTTTACGAAGTTCAAATGGGAGGCCTGCTAATTGTCTTCTCCTCTCGAAATGTTCTTACAGCAGCTTAAAATAACATAAACCAGGGCTCTTGAAAGATTTGTAAATGTGTAGTAGTAATTTTTTGAACTCCAAAAGAACAGGGGGAGAGTATAGCAAAAGTCTGCTTGGTATAGCACAGTTGGATACGAGAGCTTTGCTCTTGCAAATCTGCTCTTTTCTTTCAGTTTGTTTGTAGAGGCACTTGTGCAGCTGTGAAATAATTTTGAGGTGTATTTATTTTAAAATCTTCTCTAAGGAGTAGCCTCCTGAGGTAGGAAACTTGTTTTCTTGAGAGCCCCAATGAGATACCCATCATCCAGTGTTCCTTGAGCATCCTTCATCTCAACACGGTGCAGGCAACATAATGCACCAAAGTCTGTTCAACAGGGAACCACATTTGGGCTGTTTTACACAGCAGGGGCAGCTGCTTTAAGGATGCTGAAGGTTCACAGTTTTTAACAGGACATCTGGGAGGCACTGCATCAAAGCCAGGCCAAGTACATTAAGTGTTTGGGGAAGTATCAGTAAGTGTGTAACCTGCTGTGGACCATCTTAGAGAGAGTGACATGTTTTCTGCTCTGCGGCATTAAGTGGCGATGTCCTTGTGTTTTATGAGTGCAGATACTGAAATTCTATTTGACTGTTGTGTAATAGCTCAAGAGAGTGGAGAAATCTTGCTTTTGCTGAGCTTTTTTAATGCCTGCAGTCAATTGGAGTTGCAGTACCTCACCAACTGTTCCAGTTTGCTTCAGAATTGTTATGTGCAGCACTCCCACAACATTTTGCTTTAGGAGTGAAACTAATCCAGGCAAATTTTGGAAGGCAAAATGCAAAAGCTGCCTCAGCCTGGTTATATATCATAGCAATATTTCTGATAATAACTATATTTGAAAAGATCTTTATTTATGTAACAATGTGTTTTCTATGACAAATACATTAATGGCGTGTATGCTTTCTTGTTCTTCACTAGTGGATGATGAGCTATTTATTCTGTCCTAGTAGTAAAGACTGCTGTATTTTGGTACTGAAAATTGTGGTTTCTTTCCCTTGAGTCACTGCTTAG
This sequence comes from Microhierax caerulescens, assembly GCA_035590215.1. NCBI lineage: Eukaryota > Metazoa > Chordata > Aves > Falconiformes > Falconidae > Microhierax > Microhierax caerulescens. The sequence continues at coordinate 104,940,350 of JAVJGJ010000047.1, forward strand.
ACTGTGTATAGCTAGCTGTAGGTTTGGATATCACATATGTAACGCTTAAAAACTGACAGACACCATTTGGATGGTCCTGTCCTGTCTGTGTGTCCTATTCCCCCTGCCCCACCTTCCAAACTTATGCTTCTCTTTCAAAGGCAAAATGTAGTAATTTGGTGTTTAGAAAAAACACCTGAAGACCATGCAGAAGTTTGCTGTTTTGATAATTTGACAGTGATCTTGATTGAAATTTTTCATCTTCCTCATGTATAAAGTAGTGTATGAAAAACAATGTCCAACCCTGTTTATTATATCATTTGCAAGTCAACAGATTTGTGTTCAATTATTGATGTTATTGCCACAGTTGAATACAAATATGGTGATTTTTATTACAGCATTAGGTGAACACTTACTAGTGAATCTTGTTATTCAAGATGGAAAGGATTGTACCATCCAATTTAATAGAGTCTAGTCAAGATATATTTTAAAAAGGTTCTCACAGTAATGCCTCGAGCCATATGGAAACAAATGCACTTATGACAGTATGGGAAAATTGAGTGATCACATTTTAATGGGTGTGGGTTTTCCTACTGTAAAGAGGAGAGAAAGAATAGAGAGAAACTGGGAAAGAAACCGGTGTAATGGCACAGATCTTAATGTTGATGGTAACTGAAGGACAAGTTTGAGGACTAACATTTATTTTCTTGGATAGCTCAGCCCATTACGTGAGACCTAAATGGGTTCGTTTGGATCTCTTTGGCAAAAGAGATACAGCAGTCGGGTAATGGCTAATGTGTTTTATCCAATAGCTGATGCAGGGGATGATAAAGCTGGTTGAAATAAATTTGCTGGCTGTAGGCAGAGAAGAATTAATTAAGTTTTTTAATTCTCATCTGAATGAGAATTTATACCTTGGAATTTATAGCATGGTTAAAGTTAACAATAATTTTTTTTTGAAAAATCATACGATAAGCAGGAAACCATTAGAGTATGCTTACATGGAAACATTTAGGAAACAAAAAGCCAAATTCTTTGTTTATAGCTTTCAGAACACTGATAGACTAAAAATACTGCAGAAATACAAAGGTTTAAGGCAGACAGATACAGATTTCTCAGGTTTAAATTAAAAAAAACCAAAACAAACCAAAGAAACAAACCAAAACAATGAGGCATACATAATCTAGCCCTGCATTGGGTAGAATGCACTTTAAGTTTGTTATTGATAAATGTAACTTGTAAATCAGCTTGAAGTAATTTCCAGTGACTGTGATGATTCTTTAATTATGAGGGCACAGCTAATCAGCTGAAAACTGTCTTCTTGCTGAGTTCTTCCAAGAAATTGTCTTGACACCAGCAGATGCTTTTTTTCCTTTTCTTTCCTTTCCATTTTTTAAAAAATACGTATTTTAAGCCAATAAAAACCTTTTGAACTATTTTCTGTCATCTGTGGAACAAACTCAGTGTTGGTATGTACAACTGCACAAGAGACTTGGTTTTGCCAATACAAGTAAAACAGTCGGCAGCTGTTGGAATGGAATTTTGTAGTAGGTCATCTTAGCGAAGAGGGTATTAGCTAGGTGGAGGAGCAAGCAGTGAGGGAACGGAACAGTCTTTATTGAGCACAAATGTATCTGGCCTGCTTTGTTAAATACAGCATATATTTTCAAAGATTTATTGTATAATTACCTTGATTAGATGAGAAAAAAGTGCCTGGAACTAATCAAAGAGCTACAATTCATTGGTTTTAATAATTATTATTTTTCCCCTCGTGAAATGCAGGTGCTTGGTTTGAGTGTGAGGATGGTGGTGCTTATCTTCTACAAGCTTTGATTAATATCTAATTCTTTGCATCATGGAAGGAGCTAATCAGATATTCAATTTGCTAATCAGCTTCTCAATTTGATTAGTAATATACTAATCACTTAAGAAAATCAAATGTGACATGTTTAAGGTTTTTGGCTTGGTTAAAACCATCTTTGAGGGCAGGGAGGTAGGAGGATCTGCTTACTAGTATCAGTTTGATGCAGCATTAAGTTTGAGAGCTGCAGCCTCTCCAAGAGTACCAGAGAGGAGAGAACTTGTTAGCAGATGCTGCAGGACTTGCTCTTGAACTTGTGTCCCTGGTGCCTGCTGCTTTTCCTAGTCAAGAGTGAAAGTGAGAAAGCAATGTCCCCACTGCTCAGCTGATTACTTCTGTTCTGACTCTTGGGGTTTCCCTTTTGTAGTTTGTTGGTTGATGGGTTTAAAATTTTTTTAACATATCCTGACTATGGAAAATCTTACTGTTAGTGTTTCATTTTGCTTCCTAACAGGTGTCACTGGGAAGGTGGTAGTACATGAAATATTTTCACCAGTAGTGTAGGGATTTTTGCACTGTTGACAGGCACTGCTGCTTGGAGCAATGGGAATGTTTCTCTTGACTTCACAGGAGCAGCCTTTTCTGACCATCTTGTGTTTCCTCTTTGTATTGCTTGTAAGATGCTTTCTCCTAATGAAGTTGTCAAAGCTTCCTTTGTCGTTCTTTCTCTTCATGTTTGCCTTTTTCCTGATGAGAAGTGGACAGTGCTTTGCTGCTGCTTTTGCTGTATTTATGCGGTTCCGTTTATGTTTGCTCCTTTGCTGATGCTCAAGGTGCATCACTGAGCCAGGACTCTATTAAAATGGATGGAAGAGGAGATGTACTTGAGCCCTTATAAATGTATTAAAAGTTAGTTAGCTGTTTATATGCAGCTTTATTCATTAATAATGCTTTCTCTGTGTTACAAATCTGTAGGGATCTCTCTGCTATGCCGTGATGGCTGTGCTTAAATTCAGATAGGGAAATAAACTAGGAGTAAGCTATGCTGCCTATATGCTTCCCATTTATAATGTTGTATACATTAATGAAACCAAAGTCAGATGGGCCACCTGCTGAGAATGTAAGAAACTGAACTGCCTGGTTTTGTCAGACAACTTGTTAAAGTAGAGAATTTAATGGTCTTTATTACATTAATTGCTCTTTGGTTCAACTTTAAAAACATAAATTAGCATTTTAATTATTATTTAATCAATATTTAATTTCCACTTAAACAGTTTTGTGCCTTCAGCTCTTAGATGGCTCCATCTCTTCACTTGGTTATTGCCTGGCAATATTTGCAGTGATAACTGGCTGAATATTGGTCCAAGTAAGAATAAGGCATTTGTAGTTGGAGGCTGAAGGCATAATAGAGATGTCAACAATGTCTAGCCCCATGAACGTGTTCCCTTTGCTTAATCTATATGTAATGAGCAGGGGAATGGATGTATCCTCTTCTGCTTCAAGGAGACTTAATATCACCCATAGCAAAAAATAGGCTTTTAATCTGTATTTGGCTAAGAACCAACAGATGCTGACCATGTATTTGTCAAAATAGTAAAAAGCTTGGGAGCTGAATGATAAGTATTATGGTTTTTGGGTTTTGTATGCTGCTTTCTAAAGATCAGTACGAGTTTGGCTTGTGGATGATAAAAAAAAAAGAAAAACATAATTTTAAAATGTAGGAACATCAATTCTGAAGTAGTGGTAATCTTCTGCCTGAAGTAAAGCGTTACACTGTTTGTAGGCCTTCTCTAGGGAATGGGCCTGCAGAATACATTTTAATATTTTTTGATCATTGAACAGCCCTCATTTTTTTTCTCCTGATCTTCTGATAGTATGTGTCTAGATAGAAGGTTGAGTCTAAATTATACCTTGAACTGAGATTCAAGAAGTCTCTGGGTATTTGTATTTAATTCTCTGTTTTAGAGTTGGATGACCCTCCTGAGTTGAATAGGATCAAGAGTTTTAATTTTATTTTTTTTTTCCATCAGTGGCCATAGAAGATTACATTCTTATGTTAGAGTGATGATTGGATGCTTCAATTTTATAGCAGTTAGGCCAGAAGGTTTTCAGGTTCAGTCTGTGTCAAGACAAATGTAGGGAAAGGAGAGGAGAGAGACTGTGGCTAAACCAAGGCTGCATCAAGAGCTGGCTGAGCAGTGTTTTGCTTGCAGAAAAAGTATATTGCCAAGCACTGAAAGCAAATCCTCCTTTGCTGTGATTCCATAAGAGGATATTCCTATGGGAGTATTTGTTTGACTTCATGAATATTTAGATTGCAGTGTGTTTTGAATGCATTGTTACAGTATTTCCATCTTAAATACCACTGTTAACAAAGACAGAAAGATGAGGATGGCAGCAGTTGAGACAAGGGAGTGTGTGTCCTTATATGTGCTCAATTAGCCTTAGAAAGTACTAATTTATGGCCAGATTGTGGCACTAATACAGATGGAGTAGGATATTGTGGAGAGATTCTGCCCAAATGGCTGAGGCTGCAGATACCTTCTTGGAAAGAAGGGTGCCGAGAGGATATTTTCAGTGTGATTCAGTAGCGCTTGCAGTGTGGCAAGTCCTGTATCTTTTAACTGCAGTGTCACTAACCATGAGAAACAATCTTGTGGTTCACTTGTCATATTTCTTCAGCCTGTTCTGCCTGTCAGTAGGAGTATAGGGTGCTGATGCTTCTGGTATCTTTCCAAAGATCTAGGATTCAGACTTGTGCAGTCTCTTGTTACTCTTTCATTGGTATTTTGGGGGTCAGGGAGTGTGTGTGTGTGTGGGGGGACGGGACACGACACACACACAAAAAAAAAAAACCCAAAAACCAACCAAAACAATTAAACCCACAAACAATTAAAACTCCACAGCCCTTTAACACCAGATCTGGGCATGTGTCACATGGCTCTTTGGCAAGCCCTCAAAAGAGTATTCTGCTTTCTGGCATTTCCCTCACAGTAAACATGCACAGTTGCCTACTGGTGCTTAAATGGTATTTGATAATGAATTTTCCCATAGAAATGAAAATGTCATAGCAGCCTTCTTAATAAAGGGATAACTTTTAGTAATACTGATATACTCCTGGTTATCTAGAATAAGAAAGATATCTCCGATGGTGTCATGCTCAAAGAAATGTAAGACTTTCAATAGGTTGTAAATAAATCTGACTGCTCTTAGAGAGCCAGAGACTGCGATAACGGCATTCAAAATTATGCTGACATCAGCCCAGTGGTTCTTGCCACCACTGAAAGAGCAAATAGTTGCTGTTTGATTCTAATGCAGCAACGGAGCTTGAAGCTAAATAATACATTTTTGTTAGTAATTATTCAGCACAATCCCAAACTGCAAAATAAATTTACATACGACTTTTCCCTTGTTGAGTATTTTAGAGGGTATGTGGGAACACAGGAAGTAAAATGACTCCAAGAGAATAGTCTGTTTGCATTATTTCAACTGTTAACATTATCAGAAGCTGTTAAATACAAATGAAATCTAAATAAGTTACTGGTTTTAAACATTGAGGACTTCGGCATGCAATATTAAATGTTATTCCATCAAAGATCCTGCCTTTTTATGTGGAAAAGAACTTACAAGTACAAAACCACTTTTCTGTCCCCTTAGGTATGGAACTCCTGTGGTTGTTCTTATTAATGGTCTAATAATTGAACATACACTGTGAAGGCTGTGTGATTTTCCTCCCCTTCTCATTCATTAAATTGAAAAAATCAATTACAAATCTTTGTGGATTGATTTTTACATAGCTTTAAAATGCAGTATGGTTGTACTGAACTAAAGGTAAAATATGGCAAATCTTCCTATGTGGGGGGTTGAGTGAGCCCTCCTCTTTGAGGTCAGATGTGGTCTTTGAACTTGTGTGCTACTGAATGAGCTGGACATGACCAAGGGACTTCCTAGGGGCCATGAGAAACCTGGTCCCATTGGGACACCCTCGCTCCTTACCTGTCCCTTGCTGGGCTATTGAGAACACTCCAGCCACCTTATTGTCCAATGGAAATACCCTGGAGAGCTGTATGCAATGTCACTCCAGCAAATCCTGAAATGACTGAACTGATGAGTAAAGAATTAACTTTTATCTTTAACAAACTCCCTGATTGGAAAGTGCTGTTCCTAATTTACACTGTATTGGTCTTTTAAAATTTTATTTTTACTTGTCTGTGGTTTTGTTCCTCCAAGCTGCTACTAGTTGCACCAGAATTGCAGAACTTCTCCTGTTGGCCCAGTATCACAGTCCTGCATTACCAAACATTGATGCCACAGTATGTATTAAACAGAACAATGCAAAGTCACTTTTTTTGGGCACTCTTCTCAGTCACTGGGTGTTTTACTGGCTGACAGGCATCTCTCCTGTGACAGAAGGCTGTGAGAGCTATTACTGTTCAGCCTTGAAAAGAGGAGGCTCAAGGTGGGTTCATCTTAATGTATGTAAATACCTGATGGTAGGGTGCAAAGAAGACATGAGCCAGGCTCTTTTCAGTGGTCCCCAGTGACCAGACCAGAGGCAGTGGGCACAAAGTGCAACACAGGAGATTCCCTTTGAATGTCAAGAAACACATTTTTGCTGTGAGAATGATGGAACCTGGCACAGGTTGCCCAGGGAGGTTGTGGAGTTTCCATTCTTGGAGGTATTCAGAAGCAATCTGGACAGTGTCCTAGGCAGATGGCTGCAGGTGGCCCTGCTTGAGCAGGGAGTTTGGACCAGATGACCTCCAGAGGTCCATTCCAACCTCAACCATTCTGTGA
>JAVJGJ010000047.1:104947026-104966651 GCA_035590215.1 Microhierax caerulescens
GTTTGGACCAGATGACCTCCAGAGGTCCATTCCAACCTCAACCATTCTGTGATTCTGTGAAGTCCTTGTTCTGTCCTGCTATGGGTTTTGCTTTACAGTTATTTTTCATTTGTTTGACTTCTAGAAAAAGTTTTGGAGTTTTGGTTGGGTTTTTTTTGTTGGTGTGTGGGGTTTTTTTGTTGTTTTTGTTTTTTGTAAAAAAGCAGCATTAAAACAAACCTAGCAAGCCTTGTTTGAACAGATGGATTATATAGAAGGGAAACTTTGCATTAGCTGGAGCTGTAGATCTTACTCTTCTGAGGGTGGGAAAGAATTTAAATCTGGGGCTTCCCAGTCAGCTCCTGACCTAGTTTGTGTGATCTAGGCATACCCAGTAGTCACTGAGTGATACTGGGGAGGCTGCAGAGGGACCTCAGAGTGGGAATATGCGCTGCCTGATCGGGACTGGGAGCTGCTGTGGTTGCCTGCAGCCCTTGCTTGGCATGTAGACTGACTGTAGATAAATGGGAGAACTAATTATGTTTTTATAGAGAGAAGGAACAGAACAGAAAAAAGGCCGAGAAAGTTATCGGTGAAGAAAGATACATGTGGAAAAACCTGCCAGAAACACCTCTCTCTTTCTGATACTTCAGGTTTCAGTGATTACTGGTGTTCACAGGCTGGGATAGAGGCAGCAGGATGCTGCGTGCTCAGGTAGGTCCTCTCAGATTAGATAGGTAGGTAGTGGGGGCTCTTACTGATTTGTAAAGTGCATCCTGACAGAGCTGCTTGAAAGTCTGGGAGTTTATTACCTAGCCTGGTCTAAAGCTGCAGGAGTTTATGCCTGAAGCAGCAGCCTGTGATAATTTCTCTCCAAATCGAGCCCCTTCTATTTGAACAGGAATCAGACTGATAGTGGCTTTTCTAAGGTGAATTAACAAGTTTTTTATGGTAGCATTATGTAGGTTACACTGTGTCCACTCGGGGTGTGGGCTGTAGGTCCTACCCATCTCCTTCCTCACCTGTAGCCTGGCTGGCTGTCGTGGCCCAGTGGATAGCTCTTGAATTTGAAGCAAGGCCTACGTGAATAGTTTGTATGCTGCCTAGTTCTAGTGCAAACGAGTTTTTTTTTTTAGAGAGACCTTTTTTGTTCTTGGGTGCCTTAATATGCAGCATTGCTTGCTCTGTTTTCCTTTGGGAGAGGTGATAAGGATGCTTTTATCTTTCTGAGGCAATCTAATTTAAAACAGATGAGAAGAAGAATGGCAATGATTATAAATGGTTCTTTTGATAGACATTATTTTTATTGGGGATGCTTAAAATTTGCACGTGGAATAAAGTTTGTGTGGTTTTGTGTTAAAGCTTTTAAAGGTGAGTTTCATTCATAGGAAATTTTGTATTTGGGAGAAGAGCTTTTAATGTGCAGTTGCTTATTTTTAACAAACTGAACTGTAGCATTAAAATATTCTGTTTACAGTGACGAGTGAGTGTAAATCAGGTTGTAAAGGTTGCCAAGCTGAATGTTTTGTTTTTAATTATTAATTTGGAGTGGTTCATTCTGAGGCAGGTGCATATAAGGGAGATGGTAGATTCAACCACAATTTGAATCTAGCCCTGAACTGTGATTCACAGTAATTAGATTATTAACATTTGCTATTAAATTATGTACAATTGTATTCAGCTGCATTAAGATGGTCCATCAGTAAGCAGGCAGACCTTGGAAATCTCAGAGCGGTTTCCAAAAAGAGAGCATTTTCTGGTAACGCAAAAGAAAGGGGAAACACAGCACGGTTCAGGCACCTGTATCATTGTGGCAGTTGAAGCTTTCTTATAATTGGTAGCCTAGGATTGACTTGCTTTTCAAGAGAGTAATATCTGGGGAGAAGACCTGGAGCTGTCCTCCCCGTTGTGGGGGCCAGGTAGCCATGTAGTAAGAAACTGGGAGAGCCTGAGGTCTGTTTCACCATTGCTTCACCAGTCAGCCACAGTACTGGCTAGGTGTGGGGCAAGGGAATTATGTTTTTTCCACTAAACACCCTAGACAACTTAATCTTCCCACAGAATAAAGGCAAGAAACAGTTCGTTCTGGTTTGGTCCTCTGTAGTGAAGCAGCACGTTAATGCTGACTTGGAAGTGTGGACTTGCTGGTTGTATGCAATTGCAGGACTGAAATAATTTGGCTGCCTCAGTCAGATCTTTAGCAAAAACTTAGACGCTCTCAAAATGGTTGTTCTTTATCATGGCTAAATTATACATTGATAAATGTTTTGTTGCACAGAATACCTGGGATTTGTTGCTTTAGCTGTTGTGACTTCTGGAGTTGTAACCATTTAACACCCTGAATCCGTGTTTTTTCAGAGATAGGCTTTAATTCACAGACTAATAAACTTTTATTTTTTTAAATGGCATATTACTGTGTTACCATCTAAGGTACCATTCTCAAGTACATAATTTATGGAGAAGTATGTTGTTTCTAATCAATTACTTGCATTTCCGCATGCTAGTAATGAGCTTATAATTAGAGCAAATAAAGTGCATTAGATTTCAACATGGAGTGCTATGGCATTAATGTTGACTTACACCAAAGATGTTAAACCCCTCCAAGGAAGTGGAACAAGGAGCTATATTACCGAGATATGGAGTGACATATAGTAACCCAAGAAACTGAACTGTGAAAATAGACCTAAGTGGCAAATATAACTATGAATTTTATCCATGATATTCTGCTAAAAGCCAGGGAGCTATCAAAAAAATTCAGTAGCTTTGGTGAGTGTTCTGCACCTGGGCTGAAGTGGAGACTTAACAATATGGAAGCCCTCAGCAGCCAACATCTGCATCCAGAGGTGCAGGAAGATGGCATCATTTCTCACCAGCTGTACTGTGGGAAATGGCTATATTGCACAAAGCGGCGACCAGCTGCCTTCCCTGGCTGGAGAGTATCATCTCTTAAATGTCTCTGCATGGCATTCTGCTTGGAGCTAGCATCATCAAGCTGTATGCAGGTGGATTGATTTTTCAGTTGCTTGACTACTAGGAAGAAATTGAAGCACTGGAATTGGGATAAATGGAAAAAAGGAGATGTTATTACAAATATAAATAACCTTGCTTTTTTACGCTGCCAAATAGTAGAAGCAGGTAGAAAAAGAGATGTGTTTAATGCCTCTTGTAAGCTTCTGCTATTCTGCATTTCTGTGCATTTGTCATTTGAAGGCTGGTGCTAAAAGATGAGGGGAATAAAATTATTTCTCAGGCAAACCTTTTCTTGAACTTTTTTCCCCCTCCCAAATCTACTGGTGTAGCTATTGCTGTTTTGATGTAGGGCAACTGGTGCCAGGTCAAGGCACCTTAATGTGCATGTCAAACCTCTAATTCTACCACAAGAAGATGAATCCTTCATGCTTCTAGGCCCAGAGCTTGGTTTCAGGTCATGTCAGTGTAATTAGGGATATCTGTATTAATCAGTATCACTGATAAATTCAGTGGATGTATTTGCAACATATTTTCAAGTAATTGCATTGGAGAATTCTGGCACTTCCAGATGTTTGTCTGCTCTCTTTTCTTGCTCTGCCTGTGTTGAAAATGTGATTGTGTTTGTGTGGCAGATGTACTGTATTTTATTTAGTTCTAACTAGAAAAAATAAATGCATAGGGCTGCTAGTGGGCTTTCTCCCTGTGGAATGGTGTTTTCTGGCCATGCAACTTGCTTGTGCCAAGGGATTAAGAGGTGTTTAGGGCAGTGCACAAGATGATCCTACCAACCCAGCATGACTTCTGTTTAGCTGGGCTCCCTCGGGCTGTGACAGACTGGGTGGTTCTCTCTTCCAACTGAGATAAGTGCTTGGACATACAGCAACAGGTATGTGCAGTTATGTCTGCGCTGGGGGACTGAACGGCTCTTCTCTCTTTCTGGGCGCTGCAGTGTCCCCTCTAGAGACCCATCTCACCCTGGGGAGAGGCTGAGGGAGCTGGGTGTTGCTGGAGGTTTGCACTGAGCTGCCACCCGCTTTCAGGGCCACTCGTTTCTGCCTTCAGCCTATTGCCTATTGTGCTCCACTGCAGTATGTTGTTGCAAGAGGTAAGAAGTCTGATGAAAACCAGAGTCTGAAGATGAGAAGTGACAGAAAACATCTTCCAGCATACCCTCTTTAGTTGTTGCTTGGGAATGGGCAACCGTTACTCAAATAATGTGTTTCCCGCTGTCTGTTCAAGGGCACCTTAAAGAGGGAAGGCAGTAAGTGTTCTTGAACAATGGCTGGAAGCAGAATTATTGTGGTAAAGATTTACTCTCAGTGTTTCAGCTGTTTCCTGCTCCAACACCATCTCTGGGCAGCTGAGATTTCAGTCATTTTTTAAATACATTTCATCAAGATGCCTTTGGGATGCTTCCTGCGATTTCCTGGTAATTTCATTGACTAACTCATGGTTAGTTACCCCCAAATTTCATTTCAATTTACTTTATTAAATGGACTTTGACTTTCTTGATATTTGAGCATAAAAAGAATCTCCTGGCATTTGTCTTTTTTTTTTTTTTTTTTTTTTAAGTTTGTAATTAAGTTTTATGACAAGGATTGCAGTTGTTTCTCTGGTATTTGAGCATGTGTTCCTAAATTGTTATCAGTGTTTTTCTTCTGAGTTCCATTATGTTCATTTCTATTCCTTATTTCTCTGAAAGTTTTCGCAGATATGTTGAATGTAGCTATTTTAAAAGATTCTTTGGATCTTTTTCAGTGTGTTCTTCAAGAAAAATGCTAGATATTAAGTCAGATACAAGGTGAGACTATTTTTGTCCTTGTATTTATTTATTAAATAGAAGCATTTCAATTCCGTGAATGAAAGGTAGAATAGAGAATGATGTTGGAAATTTGGAGAAGGATAGCAATGATGAGAACAGCAGTCTAGAAATAAAATTTAAGGAACAGGTTTGACTGTCCATAGCATAGAGCCAGGCCTATATTGGTTATAAGAACTTGGCACTTTCAGGTTGCTACACGGCACGGTACCATTGTGGAGTCCCTTGGTTGTCTACGCATTATTTTGAAGTGCTGGTGTTGTGTGACAGCTTTGCTCTGCTGTCATCCTTACCCATTTTTCTGTTCTTCACCCTTCTGCTGAAAACATCCCTCTGTATAGTACTAATTTAACTGTTGAGAATAAATACAGTTACAGTAAGTTACAGAGCAATATTTTTAGTATTTCAGTAATGTATTATTTATACATCACTGACACAAGTAGTGTGTGGAACTTCTTTATTGACAGCTACGCAGCAGCATCCACTTTACATTCATGCTGCTGGGATATTGCATGCTTAGGTAGTGTTACTGGGATGTTAATCAGCGATCTTATGTTGCAGTGCACTGCCCCTGTACATTTAATCTGCATTTATTGTTTTGAGTCTCTGCATATTTCGTCCCCTCCCCCAATTCTTACAGACAAAAAAAACTTCATTACATTTTTCAATAAAGCATTTTTGGGCTGTTCTCATATTGTGTTTTTACAAAACATCTCCTGTAACCTGTTCAATAGTGATAGTCATTGCATTATTTCATGAAACTCTGCCAATAAAAAATTCTGCTTGTCTTCACCACAAATATAATCATAAAATTAATCAGGATTATTCGTATGAATAAGAAAAGGGAATATTTGACCTATGTTATCTCGTAAAAAAAGTGACAAACAATTAGCTGTCTTATTTTAGTATCTTCCTCCAAAACCATGAAGGTACATTCCCGTGCTGTTCTCTAGAGCTGTGAAGTATCTCATCCTTTTGGAGCTTGTCCTGGTTTCAGCTGGGACAGAGTTAGTTTTCTTCTTAGTAGCTGGTGCAATGATGTGGTTTGGATTTGGTGTGAGAACAATGTTGATAGTACACTGATGGTTTGGTTGTTGCTGGGTGAGGTTTATACTAAATCAAGGACTTTTCAGTTTCTTGGGCCCTGCCAGCGAGAGGGCTGGAGGGACACAGGGAATTGGGAGGGGACACAGCCAGGACAGGTGACCTGAACAAGCCAAAGAAGTATTCCATACCATGGGATGTCATGCCGAGTACATAAACTGAGGGAAGGACAAGGAAGGGGGGGACATTTGGCATTATGGTGTTTGTCTTCCTGAGTAACTGTTACGTGCAATGGAGCCCGGCTTTCCTGGGATGGCTGAACACCTGCCTGCCCATGGGAAGTAGTTAATGAATTCCTTGTGTGCACAGCTTTTGCTTTACCTATTAAATTGTTCTTATCTCAATCCTTGAGTTTTACATTCCTTTCCTATTCTCTTACCCATCCCTCTGGGTGAGGGGAGAGTGAACAAGCAGCTGCGTGGTACTTGGTTACCAGCTGGGGTTAAACCATGACACAGCTGAAAGCCCAATGTTGATTTTTTTTTTTTTTTTTTTTTTTTTTTAAAGCCAATGCAATGTTAGGAATTATTAGAAAGAAGTAGAAAACAGAACATCATTATGATGCTGAATGATTCCATGTTATGCCCGCATGTTCAGTATTTGGGCCATTTCTGGTCGGTCTCTCTCAAAAAAAGTAGTAGAAGTGGGGTAAATTCTAGCAACAAACATGATCAGTGGTATACAGTGACTTGTGTGCAAGATGGACTAAATTGGCTAGCAGTCTTTATTCCCCCCCCCAAGAAAAAAAAAAAAAAGAGCTTATTTTAGAATGCTGTAAAATTGTAAGTGGCATGGAGAAAATGAATAGGGAAGACATGTTTGCTGTCTCATCTAAGAGAAGAACAAGGGGAAATAAATGAAACTCGGAAGAGCTGGCTTAAAGCAAACAAAAAGAACTACACTTCAGTGCATAAACTCCTTGCTGCAAGAAGCTGTAGACAATAAAAGCTGACATGGGCTTAAGGTATGATTGGAGAGTTTCAAATAAAAGAAATCTATGAAGTGTTCTTTTAACAACAAAGCCCCCACAAAACCCCCTGACAATGAAGCAAACAAAGAACAACCTCCGAAGAAACCCTCAGCACTTCAGTATTGGAAATCCACAAAGTGTTGGGGAAAGAGAGGCTTTTCTAGGGGTAAATGCCAGATACTTGCTCTGTTCTGAAACTCTTCCATACCTCCAACTAACTTCTGTTGTAGACATGCTAGATGGACTTGTGTTGTATCTCTTATGCTCTTGTGCTGATCTACCAGCAGATTAGCAGATAAAGTTATTTTTCCATATGTTTTATTTTTAAATAATACTTTGTTTATATATATATATATATATATATTTAAAAGATATCTAAAAAAATGTTCATCACAACCAAGTGTAATTCAATGCAGTTTAAAGTAGTATGCCAGGATAGGAAGCTAGTTTCCCAAATTCTGCACTTGTTTCAGTGATAAATTCCTTGCTGCTCATATGAAAATGTGCAGAAATCTATTTCAAGGCTTTCTGGCATTTGTTTCAAGGCTTAATGGTTTAATTTTGTATATATGTATTTTGGAGTAAAAACTGTAAATGTGATGATAAATAGCAAATGCATTTCAAAGCATGTATGTTTTTTGAGAATGTGGGTAGTTCCTCCTAATTCCATTTGTATAATCTCAGCTCTTAAGTAACACTGGGTGGAAAAGCTTAATATTATACATTTATTTATTTATTTATTTATTTTCCTGACATTGTTACTGGGAAAAAGAAAGCCTTGCCTTCCACCAGCAAAGCCATACAGGCATGCAGCAAGGAAATCCTAAACATTTCAGGGAGGTTTTCTTAAGGGGGATACTTAGAAAACCATTGTGGCAGTGCTGCAGATGGGCAGGTATGAGCAATGCCATTCACGGCATTGTTGAAACTGGGCTCTTTGCAGGACTCCAGTACAGGGACTATTTATCAGGTTGTGCAAAAGACACAATCTCCCAGTTACCTTCCAGTGATAATAAAAGGACATGAAGGCATCGTGTACTTTGTTTGTGAACAGCATTAGGATCCTGTACGATTTATTGAAACAGAGTATCTAAATCATCATTGAACATATTAAAAAAAACTAACAGTACTTCGTTATCTTTTGAGATGAAGATTTGTCAGCGGGTCCTGCTTTTGTGTTTTAGTTATTTATAGATTCCCACTGAGTGTTCTGAGTTATGCACATAGAAATCATCTTTGCTATAAAAAGGACCAACTGACTCCTTCCCAAGAGGCTTTTGCATGGTACAGAGAAAAAAAAAAAAAGTTTTTGCTCATAGTGCACATCTGTGATATTGTGTAACTTAAATTTCTCCTGCTGCTTGACATTTACTTACCCAGAGTGTATCTCAGAGAATGGTTTGTCATTTTGTAATAAACATGAGTGTGTTAAATGCAAATAGCTACATTAATGTGACACTATTGCTGAAATTTACACACATGAAGTCAGGAAATTCAGAATAATGATTCCCATGACTGTCATAACTTGTCCCCTTTCTTAAGTGAGGTGTATTATTTTCTGTTATCCTCTGTAAGCACTTGTCTTGTTAAATACTGAATGTTGTTTCTCTGGTCAGACCACTGCCTTTCTCATATACAGCTTTGAATTTTGCTGACGTGATTGTGTTATAATTTCCTCAGAAGTTGTTTAATATCAGGGAAATACATACAGTAAGAAACCAATACCTGTCAGTCTGAAATTTCTCTCTTTCCTTGAAGGTTATTTTAACCTGAATGCAGACAGTGTCAGGGCCTGAAGGTGTGCAGAAGTCCGGGCTTAAGGGGGGGCCACTCATCAGATCTTCAGTGCAAACCAAGCAGAATGAAGCAATTTTGTGTTTTTTTTTTACCACCAGAGCATGTTTTGACTTGACATAGTTCACCTTTATATAATTATAAAATATTTCTGCTCTGGGTTTTCTTCAGCTCCACAGTGTTAGGCTGTTGCAGCATATTCTAGTAACGGGTTTTCATTTGGCACAGTGATACTGTTTTCTTAGGTGAGAACAATTAACACAACATGCAAATGATTTAGAGTTAATTTAGCTGAATCAAAATAAACAGTTACTCCAGATTACTACGTTGGCAGGAGGGTATGATTTTTTTTCTTGAGAAATTCTGTATTGGAAATCTTTTCAGCCATCGTTACTACAAAATCTTGGAAATAATGTTTTCCCCTTCTCTCTCCCTGTTTGAGAGAGAAGTGCGTGTTTGGGAGGATAGGTATTGGCATATCCAAAACATTTTTCTCAGAAAGATGTGAACCCTTTGGAAGTAGGATGGAATCAGCACAAAGTGGGAGTCTGCAGGAACAGCAGCTTCTTTTATATATGTTTGAGTATAATGCGTGTTTTTACTCACTTGGCTAAAGCAAAAAATGCATTAAATGCAAGAAACGTGGTGTTTTTCCACTTTTGGAAGCTTTGTTTGCTTTATTTCATAAATATCTTTCTAATGGGCAAAGGACACAATATGACTGTGTAATAAGAATGCTGTTTTGAAGGCAGAGCCTTGAATTTACACACATGAAGACACAAAAAATCCTTCAGTGCTGTTCTCAGCAAGCCGTTTAGGCAGCAGCAGACGGCAGGGCTGTCAGGCAGCCAGCAAGTGTCTGCAGGTGAATTGTTACAATGGAGACCCACAAACCTGGCATCAATTGTATCTTTTAGCCCTACACCCTGAAGTATTTAGGCTGGTCTTCCCCTTCAAGGTGGCATCTCCGTAGGCTTCTCTGCAGGTCAGGGGGCAAAGAAATGGTGAAGAAATATTTTTGTTTCCTATTTGAAACTAGGCATTCCTCATTTTTCTGTGTTTTGCTTGTTTTAATATCCATAGATACTGTAGGTTTATGTGCATGTGCTTGAAGTCAAAGGCTGCTCAATTAATCAGATGTTTTGCTCATTGGCCTGGTATTCAGTCTTGTTGAGCTGTACTTGGAGTTATCTGTATATATAGATTTGTAAAAAATATCCTCACACATGGTGAATAACACTATAAAGTGTTTCACATATGCTGAAAACAAACAAAAGTTTTATTAAGCATCCTCCAAGTAAATTCATTCTCGAGCCAAGACATTTTGTCCTAAGAGTGATTTTCTTATAATAGTGACAGATTTGAAACTTTGATTTCTTTACCATAGTGACTGATTTGAAAGTTCTTTCACCTTAATGACTTCTGTTGGTGGCACAAAGCTCCAGTGTCATCAGCATTCTGTGCCTAAACCTGCCATCTGCTGAGGAGCTGCCAGGTACATTAACTCTTGTCAACTTAACAGAGATTTGTTGGAAGAGAAGCTGCCTTCTTCATAAGAAGTTCAGACTGAGCCTTGACAGTTAATCTAAATACTGAAGCTATAGGGATTTTCCTGGAGGTAATTTTGAGTGATTATTAGTTGATTAAAGTAGTCCTCTGTGTCAGTTTCAATCGTGAATTGGCTTTATATGTGTTGGAGTCGGAGTTTATCATGCTGATGGATATTGGTGTGCAACTGAGTGTTTTTCACATAAATTGGAAAGAACAGTTTGGTAATCCCCTTTTACAAGCTGTAACAAAATCCCTCAGAGTAGCTCTGCTAACATGTCCTAATGCAGTAGCACTAAGCAGATAAAAGTTAAATACCCTTTTCACCTTCTGTTTTTATAAGGTAGACTCTCATGTGTGTCAAATCTGTTGTGTGACAAGCTCATTTAAATATAAATAGGCATTCTCTGATAATGAAACTTTCAATGTGTCAGAACTGTAATATGACTGAGTTGGATATTCATCCTATTGACTATAAACAGAAAAGCTGATTGTAGTAAATACTAAGTTATTTTGAATTTGCTGTACTGAAATCAGAAGTATGTTTCATTTTTAAACCTATAATCACAGCAAGAATGAGCTCCTGCACTGTGCTTCAAGTCCATTGTGCTTTGATTTGTAGCAAAAGACAGGTCTGACTGTTGCTTTCTGCCAGCTTTGCTTCCTCTTGCTGTAAGCTCTTCCACTAGGTGATATATATGGTGTGTCCTGAAAGATCCGGCTCAACCCTTCGCCAAATTTGAGTGTTCTTTCTGAAAAGACAATCTATTTCATTGAGATCAAGGTAGATATTTTACTATTTTAATACAAAACTAGACAGAGCATTTCTGAGTTTGGTATGCGTGCAGGAAGGTGAATTCAGTTCAGAAGTAAATACAAATTAAATTTTGTCCTCGCTGTACTTTTGTAAAATCAGTAACATTAAGAATAAATATTTTAAGTAAAAGAAGAGTCTCATTTGGATATCATGCATGAAAACTGGTTTTAAATTTCAGGACTTTGCATAAACTAGGAATTCTAATTCCCAGGTGTTTCTCTTCTCTTTTCTTTTCTCTGTTCTTTTGTGAGCAGTTGCTATTAATTTAGAATCTGGAAAAGTGACCGTGTAGCAATCACATTTCCATCTGCACTAACTTTATCAATGCACCTGCCAGTCCTTGTTTAGTTGAATTTATTGAGAGTTTCATATAGTTTGGTATGATTTAGCTGACATGTAATTCGGATAATTCATGAGTTGGCCTCCTTTTAATCTTGGAAAACTGGTAATTGGAAGAGCATGTTGGAAAAGATTTCTCTAGTAGATAACATCCATAACTGCATGGGTCTACAACTCACAAAAACATGTAGTGAGGAGGCTTCTAGGGCTGGGTCATGTCAGTAGGAAGAGATCTGGTGTAGGAGGGAGTCATGTGCCTCAATTCCTGCATGAAGGAGGAGAGCCAGCAGGGCTTCCTGTGGCCAGCCATACATCATGTTGACTTGGGGTTGGGCACATATCCCGTTCCGTGGTGTAGAGAGGAAGACATCTGGAAAACCATTGCTGGCTATTGCCTCCTCCTGGAATTTCCCATTTTCTGGCTTTTTGGGGCTTGCAGTGTATGTTTTGTGGTTTTACAGTTGTGTGCAAGTTCTAATGTGCAGCATGTAGAATCAAGAAAAGTAGCCATCCATTCTATGCCTACTGACCACCTTCAGGGAAGCCATTTCCTGCCCCCCCCCCCCCCTTTTTTTTTTTTTTTTATAAATCGACATTAAAATGCCCCTGTTTGTCAAATTTCTTGTTTTCACTTTCTTCAGATTCCTGTTTGGCATTGTTTCTCCAGGCTTCTGCAAATTCCAAGTAACTGCACTGATAACTCCAGAGATACAGGATTAAGATTCTGCTTATCATATAATGATGGAAACTTGTTCTTGTTGAGTAATGCTGAATCCTTATTTACATTGTGTTAAAGGTCACATTAATTCTGTCTTTTTCTTTTTTTTCAGTGTCTCTTCTCTCTACATTTTGTCATTTTTACTGTTAGGAGGTGTTAATGATTTTATTTATTTATTTTTACCCTGAAGCTTCTGTGGGAGTGAGTAGCAGGAAAGTGATTCAGATTTTTATGGTAGTGTCAGTTGAATATTGGATATTCAGTGAATTTGATTTTCCAATTTCTTATTTTCCATTTGACATGTTTACACATGAATATCTTTGCCAATTTTGATGGAGGGAAAGGCAAGGCTGAAACTCCTCTGCTGAAAGTTTCAGAAGTTTCTAGGTTTAAAGCTATTTGTTTCCAAGCTATTAGCAAGAAGTAGTAGATAGAAGGTTGATGGGAGAGAGGGAGTCTCAGGGTATAAAGTCTTCTGTCAGGAATTTATCATGTTTTATGATTTCGGTACGTTGCTTAGTAAAAACTGACAAACCAGATTCATGGCATTCATGAAGGTTCTTTCTATTTCTGTGCTGAATTGTCCTCCAGCTCTTATTGTAGATCTGAATCTTCTACTGACTGAAACTTTTAGCAGCTATATCTTGTTCAGTGAACATTAGAGAAAATTGAGATTTCTGGATGCATTGATTTATCGATACCCACACAGTGGATTTCCAAAGATTAATTTCCTTTAAAGGAGAGTTAAATATTCCATCCTTTCTGAAATTAAGGTATTGCAATACTAGCTGCCTTAGAAAATCTTACTCTTTTATATATAATGGACAATATATGGTTTAGACGAAGGAAGGAAATGTGGGGCACAGACACATGTTTACTGGGTAAAGTGCGCTCTGGTTAAAACTTGTATTTTCATACATATACACTCATACTCCTGTTTTCCTCCCCATCTCCGCCTGTCCCCTGCAACTATGAGTTTGAATAGTGCTGTGGAGCAATGCTGGTCTGTGGTTTTGGTTTCTCTTTTTTGGTTTTTCTTAAATGAATGGCGTTTATATATGCAGAAAGCAAGTATTGGCCTTCTTTATTTGCAAATGGTGATAGAGACATGTATAGAGACATATTTTAGAAGAGACTGATTCAAGAGGGTGCCTTTGAAGCAGCTGTACTTGAGTGCCAGTTCTGCTTCATGCCTGCTTCGGGGGCGCTGACCACTAAAGGATGCTGTAGTAATTCTGAATCTTTGAAATCATGATTATTTGAAATAGGATTATGAAGAGGAAGAGAAGGGTCAAATTGAAAACTGCATCAATTTCTGTAGCTGGGTTCTTAAAATAACATAAACGAAGCATGAGATCATGTTGCGTGCAGGAGTGATATTTATCTCTTCTCTTCTGGCGGTGTTGCTTTCCCCTCAGAGCAGTAATTTGCGGCCGTTGGATGACCACACTTGGCAGTTTCACATGGAGAAGAGAACTGGATACAGCCTTCTGCTTGAGGCATAAAGGGGATTTCAAAATTGCCTTGAAAATTCACACAAATTGAATAAGTGGTTGTGTTGGTTAGACAGATAATAAGTGAAGCTGCTTTAATAAACTGACGCTTTTTTTTTTATTTATTTTATTTTTATTTAATTTTCTCCCCCTCCCTCACTCCCTGATATCTGTTAGGGAAAAAAGAGTAAGTGCCATTCAGTCGATCTGGAATGGTTACAGTTGTGAGATAATACAGTTGACTCTTCAGTTTGTTCACTAAGTAAGGCAGTATTGTACTTGGAGATGTGCTTTACCTACCCGCATGACTCAAGTGGTGTGTGAGTGAAGAGGGATGTAATTAATTTAGCAAGGATGCACTTTCAAATACAGCTATATATTTTTCATTGACAGTAAATAAATGGAAAAGGAAATTACTTCTGTTTCATATTGTAGCATTCTGTTTAGCATTATAAGCTTACTTTCAGTTATTTATTTCTGAGGCTGCAGATTTTTGCAGCAAACCAATCTATTGGAAAGTTACTCAATTCAGACGTAACTTGAGGAAGCACAGGTATTCCAAGGCTTTATTTTAAAATGAAACTTAAATGATTTTTCACCAACGTGTTAAAAGGTGTGGTGTGATTCAGTTTTACTTACTAGACTTGTCTTTAGATGTTCCCATTGGTTGCGTTCTGAAACTATATTAGTATATCACAAAAATCTTTCTTGTTGTTCTCAACACAAGATAATCTTCCTAATTGCTCTCCTGACTTGCAGTTTGAAAATGTTTCCATACAGATTATCTACTGATATTTTGCAAGGTGGAAAGTTTCAGTTGTGGGTCAGAGAAAGAGTAGATGCCTAATGCATCCTATTCTTGCAAGCTGTTGTGATCACCTTTCTGTACTACTCACACACACACACACACACTCCACCCCCCCTCAAGCCCTGAAGAAATGTGTAGAAATAATTACAAAGATTAATCCTTCAAAGACTGGTCCCAATTTCTGGATATACGACTTGTACTTTTTTAGATTTCAATTGCTATTTTTTTTTTTTTTTTTTTGCGTGAACATATTGGAGCAGTGTACCGTGAACATGGTAGTGGACAAATGTCTTTTGATTCAGTGACAATTGTCTACCAAACTGATGGGATTTGCTTGTTTGTTTTTCTTGAAACCCCCAATCCAACCAAGCTCCAAATATGCTGATTTTTCTTATCTCTCTCTGTATACTACTTAGACTTTTAGATCTCAGGGAATTCATAAATAATTTGGCTTTTTTTCTTTCCTCATTGATTCAACTGAAGATGTGTAAAATAGAATGATACCAGAGATACTAATTTATTCTTTATCATAAATAGCTGAAGACAGAATAACTGTTTCTTCCCAGCTCTTCTGCTATTCTAATTATGGAGATGTTTTCCGAAACTGATAGTTGGCTTCTTTTGCTCATCCTAGAGGGCTGTTACCCATGTTGGCTCTTTCAACGCTGTGTTCAGTGTTTTATATAAAGTGAAGATACTTGGAACAGATTTTGATGCTTATCTCCTGCAACAGACACAGTAAGTCAACTGTTCAGACTGAGGTCACTTGGCTTGTTCAGCATTGAGAGGAGAAGGTGACTTCATCAGAGTCTACAACTACCTCACAGGGAGCAGTGAAAGGGGAGGTGCTGGTCTCCTCTCCCTGGTGACCAGCTACAGAACTCGAGGAAGTGCTATCAAGCTCTTTCAGAGAAAGTTCAGATTTGGCGTTAGGAAAAGTTCTTCCCTAAGAGGGTGGTTCATCACTGGAACAGGGTCCCCAGGGAAGTGGTCGCACCACCAAGCCTGTCAGAGTTCATATGGTTTACTTTTAGGTAGTCCTTTGGGAAGCAAGGAGTTTGACTGAATGATCTTTATGGGTCCCTTCCAACTTGAGATATCCTGTGGTTCTAGTTTGCGTAGAAAGGGGGGTGACAGCAGCAATTAATATTTTTCAAACAAGAAAGTGGTATCACTATATTCTAGTATGTTTGCAAACTGAGACTCTAAATGCATGTAAAATTATATATTTTTGAGGAAAAAGGACAGGTATACGGCAGGTTCATAACAAAAAGGGATTATAGATTTAATGTAATTTAATTATTTTGTTTAGCTGCAAACCAATGTTTTAGTCAATACAAACTTACCAATATCAGCTTTTATTTAAGAAAAGAAGTATAAACTGCAAATGTAAAATAAGCAAAATAAAACATTTTCAGTGAATGCTTCTTACTTTGTTCCTTTAACCTGAAGAGAACTAATATTTTAGGCATTTTAATTTAAACTGCTCTAGCTGCTCAGAGAAACATTTTGATAGGAATTCTACTCCATGACTGTTTATCATTCTCATTGTAGAACATCTGTCTGCCTTAAATCTACTGAAGTTGCATGTGAAAATGTCACTCCAAATAGGTTCTTGTTAATGGCTAGGATACCTGTAATTACTGTGTCTAGCTTTAATATAAATGCTTTATGTATTCTCTGTGTCTTCTGCAAAGTAATGTGATTTATTAAAATGTACCAGTGTCTAAAAGCATGTTTGAACGTACATTTTACTCTGTTTCCAAAATATCTTATTTCCTAGTTGTCTTTAATTAGAGTCATTTCTCTGTGGTAAGTCCTTCACAAAAACAGAGAAGCAGGATCAAATCTTTTTGAAACATTGTATGGGTTTCAGCTATATTGATTTAAATCCTGATAATCAGGCATACTACTGTATATACCTGCAAAGTGTTCTGCGTTCACAGGATGCCTGTGGTGGGAGGGCTTCCCCCACCCCACCCCACCCCACCCCAAGTGGATGTTTCTAAAGATTGATGAGATCCCACCTGAGCCTTCTAAGTTTACTTTGTGTTCCCCTATTTGTTCATCATGTGGCCACTTTTCTTACATTTTAGTACCTTATAGTGGTATGTAGAGATCTCGAGGGATATTTTTGGAAACTTTCTTACGGAATATATGAAGTAAATCTAAATCCTGAATTGACAGTAATAACACATTCAGATTCTTTTAAAGCATAGATTGATGAATAATGACAATGTGGGTAAAAATACTGAAATTGTGCTAACTGAAAAAAAATTGAAGGAGCTGTCTGCCTGTCAGAGATTGAGCTTTAATCCTGTAAGTCACTTCAAGAACAGTAACTGCATTGCTGTTGTATTTATATGGATAATGCTGGATGAGCCATGTGATGGGCTCCCTTTAAATTACCAGATCAATGGTAGCCCTGTCCATTTCCCATTGACGTCCATTAGATCACTCTCTAAGTGAGTTCAGAAGGGTTGAAGTGAAAAAACATCATCAATGCCCGAGAGAGATTTCTTACCAGTTATTTTTGAGATTATCAAATGAAATTCAGGTTTGTACAACCTCCTCATCAGAAGCTCATTCTCCCAACCTTAGAACTTATCTATACAGAAAGCAAAAGGAATAGTAAACCAAGTATTTTTCTTGCATGCAAAGGATGTATATCTGCCTGCATTAGCAAGAGCACTGGGAGTAGTTTCAAGGTCCTGTCTTTAAAAACACTGGCAAATACTGGAGAGTGAGAGGGGGAAAAAGAAAGGGCATGGTACATAATGTTGTTAAAAAAGGAACAGCAAATGCTAATGAGTGTGAACTCTGTAGTGCCCGAGTTGTTATTCTTGCTTCTGCTTTGGATTTATTGGAGCTTCATTGGAAGAGACTTAAACTGTCAACCAGCGCGCTCAAGCATGGTGACTCCTCAGCCTTATTGCAGACATAGCAATTAGTCCTGCAGAAACGTAGGAATACAGTTGTTGCCTTAAAGAAAATCTGTCAGCAACAAAACAGTAATTATAATGGCATACTATAGCGAGTACACAATGAATCTTTATCTAAAGTAAAATACATGATAGCTCGTATTTTAACTTCATGTACTGCTGTAGTGCTGCTTCCTTACATAAGCTGATAAGGTATACAAACCTGCTGACTATAATTTTTTCAGTAGTCTGTATTTATGTTTTTAAATACATTTTCACTTCATCTGTTGACTCCTTGTCCAGGGATGCTTGTATGTCAGCTAATCAGAGTTGTTGCTGTCTAGAGAAACTGAAGATCCAATACCTGTAAGAGCTGGCTTTGTCTGAGTTGAGTCCCACTCATTGGATTCGCTGCCCTGATGAGGACCAGCTGATTTGTAATGTGCTACAATATGTTGCTCTGCCAGGTTTCCTCTGCTGTCACTGTTCTGCTGTGCGTCATGTGCAAGTCCAATGCAACTTCAGCTCACAGAATTTACAGCATAGGTGCTGCTTGACTGATGTGCTGAAGCATTAAAGCATCTATATAAGCCAGCATGTGTGTGTATTGTACACCAGACTTACTAGTTAGTGCCTGTGAAAATGTGTTTTATTTATTTTTGCATAGCTTTCCTCCTCAGATTCGAATGTGAAATATTTTGAAATCTCAGGTCTTTTTCATGGTTTGGAAATTCCATTGGAAGTCTGATCTCAGGTAAAAACCAAAATCAAAGGAACCTTTGGTTTCCAAATTTTTTCTCTTTCATGTAAACTATATTTACAACATTCAGACTTCTGGGCAACATACAGATAGTCTGCAAATGAGGCTATGACCCAGAAAATCTACCGAGTATGTATGTATGTGTGTGTGTGTGTGGTGAAAGTATTGACTTTTAAAACATTAAACCAATAACTCAGCTGTCAGTTTAAATTTAACCATAATCCTTGGTTTTCACTTTCATGTCCTTTTGTATATTTCAAACACGGTGCTTCTCACAGAGTGCTGTAACACACAGTGGAGAAAAGGAAATTTTCCCAGGCTGATGTGCAACAGCCCACAGTAACTGTCACTCTCGATTTTTGCATAGGTCTTTTGTTTTCATTCGTTCTTTTCTCCTTTGTTTTTCATCCCATCCTACTGTGGAGTTATCATGCTGAGACTTTATGCTTACCAGTACGTTTATCACTGCTGAATACCTGTGTGTAAATTTTGTATCCAGCTGTGGTGAAAGCATGTGCTATTAAGATACAGAAGAAAGTTGAGGCTTCCTTGCTGGGGCAAACCCTTGGAAAAACAAACATTATACAAAAAGAAATACCTTTTTGCAGTCATTAAAAAATTTTAGGTAGGTGGGAAGTTTTGTGTTTTTGGTTTTTTTTTATGTTTGTTGTTTTAGTTTTATTTTACTTGACCTTCACTGTCAAACTTACCTGCCTTCAGGAATTTGTGTCACAGTTTTAAGGTGAATACAAGTGTTGAGAGAGATTTTACTGCCATACACTCTCTGAATGAGTTCTTGTTTTCCAAATTCTGTCTGTTTTCAGTGCAATGAAAAAAAAGCTCATTTTTCACAAAACCATAACAAGGAATTATGAAGGATTTTTTGAAATATGATGTATATTTATTGAATGCTGAACACCAAGATGAGAGGTAAATCTGATATACAAATTTCAAAAATGAATGCACTGTTCTAATAGTATGGCAAGAAGTATTTATAACCATATATATTCAAGATATGGCCCATAATACAGTGTAGTTCTAGTGATCTCTGACAGAAGTATGAAGAAAAGAGACTTAAGTCACCCTGAGCTGGAACAGAGATAGGAAAAAAAAAAGCTCTTACACTGCACTATGAGATATTCCTATAAATTATTCTCTGTCCACAGAGAAAGGCAAAATACTTTATTTAGCAGATTAAAAAAAAAATGTTTTTTACTTGACTATGGTTTAGTCTTTTATCTTAGAATGATAGTCTTTCAGACTACCATTCATTTAGTGTGCTAATTACATGTTCAGCTTGTGATCTAGTCTAACATTCATATTCTTTACTCTAAAATTTCAGCCTAACCAGTTTTTCCCCATCCTGTATTTGCGTGGGTGATGATTTCCATTCCTGTCTAACAATATCTTCTCAACAGGGCTTTTCTTCACCTTGTCAATTTATTTTTGAATTAATCTTTGCCTCTGATGTGCTTTCCATCCCTTCATGCTAGATGCTTGGACAAGCGGACTGAGTGCACCCTCAGTCGGTTTGCAGATGACACCAAGTTGGGTGGGAGCATTGACCTGCTGGAGGGCAGGAGGC
>JAVJGJ010000047.1:104966751-105073584 GCA_035590215.1 Microhierax caerulescens
TGATCTCCTGAGGTGCCTTCGACCCTGACCTACCTGTGACTCTGTGCTGTTATAGGGAATTCTACTGTTTGATACAATATAGGTGTTTATTTTAGTACCTTGCCTTTACTAGTAGTGATGCATTCTTTAGGAACAATGATGTTTCAGTAGGGTTTGGTGTTTTGCTTGGTAACCTTGAACACGAAGTGTGCTGTAAAGGAGAAACCAGTTCACATACGTCTGTCAGTTAAATAATGGAGTCATCCATCTTTTCTTGATAGCACTGAAAATGTATTAGTCTGAAAGTGAGGCCCATAATGTTTCATATAAAGTTACAGTAGTTAAACTCAGTATTTTTTTTTTTTTTTTTTTGGCAGCTGAAACTGAGGTGGAGAAACTTGCAATCAGATGCAATATGACCACTAGGAACAATGAATGGGAAATTCATTCAGATAACAAAAGGCAGAAAAATGGGAATACAGATGCCAAGAATCAGTGACTTTTAGAATGCTCCCAGGAAAGAGATTTTATCCAAAGAGGCATTGTTTCAGTATTCACTGAAAGATCAGTTACAGTTATTTTACATAACTTGTTTCAGTTTTGCAGTTCTTCCTAAAACTAGAATACTTTCAAAACTTGAAGATGAATTTTATGATTGTATTTCTTTACATTAGGTTTATATAGATATTTTTTAACTCTGTCTACTGTCTGCCAGGGATTTTCTCAAGGTTTCCAGTCATTATTCTTTAACATGTGTGATTACACTCCCAATCACAAGCATAGGAATGAAATCTGCTGTACAAAGGGCCGTATTATTGTTGGGGAATTGTAGTGTAATCTCAGGAAAACAGTAGTGCACAGAGGAGTGGTATCAGTTCAGTGACTTTTTTTTTTTTTCCAGTTTTGCTTTTCTTTCCCATTTTAAATAATTGGGAGCCACAAACATAAAATAGCCTCAACTGATTAATACTTTCTATCAAGGCAAAATCAAAGCGATTTTCCTATGCTTTCTTGTCTGTTGGCAAGGTGAACCAGCCCACTCAGTACTGCCATCTTACAAGAATGTAGAGTGCTTTCGTTTATGCTGATTAAATCCACTGGCCTGCACAGAGCAGCAGGGTTATGGCTGGACCTTATGCTGTCATCACCCAGCCCTTCTGCCTTAGCTTTCCCTGTAGAAGAGCATGCAAGAGAGTATGGAGCTGAGGATGGTAACAGCCATGGCTCAACGAGTCTGCTGTAAGTGGCAAATTCTTACAGACATTTTCCCCATCTTACTTGGAGGTGCTGCGGCAGGTACTTCAGATCTGCCCCCTACTTTTGCAGATATACTGTACAAGGGGATTTCTCCCAGTTATACTTGGATTGATCCAAAATTAAGAAATGGATGCTCACTGGAGAGAGACTACTTCAGGAGGTGATTCAACCTGTCAGGTCCTGGCTTACAACAGGAGGACCCCTAACCAATTTTTATAAAATAAAACTGCCTGCCAGGAATATTTTGGTTTGGAGCTCTCTCTGAATATCCAGGAAAGATTCCTAATCTTCCAAGCAAACTGATTAGCAGGCAAAACTGGACACACAAATTGATTTTTTTTTTTTCCTATCTGGATTTTTTTTAAGCATTGTGTTTATGCAATTCATTTAGGTTGGTTGTTTTCCAAAAGAGCTATATTTTTCCCCGGTTGGTTGCTTTGGGGTTTTTTTGTGGTTTGTTGTTGTTTTTTAAATATCTATGAGGCAGTAGCTAATTCTACTTTCTCTAGCACACATAAGAGTCATTAAGCAAAATGAAAGGAAAGATTAAATGAACAATTTAGAAAAAACTTACTAAAGCATCTTTTGAAAATTAATTTGGGTTTGTAAGTTATGTTTAGTTGTTTGAATCTTTTCTACTGCAAAAAGAAACATGTAAAAAGCTCTAAATATGTAATTATTATTATAACAATTTAATCTTAGAATCTGAAAAAGCTTTCCAAGTATTAATTAATGGAAAGAATCAAATTGATGTTGCATTCTTGCTGCAGTGTTATTGGGTGATGATTTTTTCTTTTCAGTGCCTTAATGGATTTTGTGAATTATCTAATTAGACCTGTAATATGTGATTTAAAGCCACTTGATTTCCGTACAGAAGTACAGTTCATAATCATGCATAAAAATAAATACTCCAGAGAGACAATACTTAACGTGCTGTATAAATTCCTACAGTTTAATGGTCTTTTTATTCTTGGAATTGTGTGAAGAATGCAGTGTCTTCTAAATAATCATGAGAGGGGGCTGTTAGAATTATTTTGTTTTATAGAACGTGTAGATTTCATGGTATCAGTATTCCTTAGTAGTTCTTTTTATGCTTTGCTTTTCAGGTTGGCTTCATGAGCTAGGAAAACGTATTGAGTCTCCTTACTACGAGAACAACACACTAGGAGGCCCATCAATCAGAAGTGCCTATATAGCTGCCCTGTATTTCACTCTCAGCAGCCTCACCAGTGTTGGCTTTGGAAATGTCTCAGCCAATACCGATGCCGAAAAGATCTTCTCCATCTGCACAATGCTGATTGGGGGTATGTACAAATGCTAAGTATCATGTAAAATGTTTCAGGGAAGGGTAGGGACAAGTAAAATAAGAGGTGAGATTTTGTTACCTTTCTTTAAAAAAAAAAAAAAACACAACAGAAATTTTAATTTAAAATGGCAAAAGAAGGAAATAACTCTCCTAAGCAGACATATTTCTAATATTTCAATCACTTGTGGTGACAAAAGACAGTTGTCACCAATAAAAGGCAAACTCACGCTACTGTCAGTGAATGGGGCCCAACCATGCACCAGGATATTTTGCTTACGTGCCAGGCAGTTTTTAATTTAGCCAGGTAATAGGTTCAGCTCCAGTTCAGTCCCCACAGTAGCCCTGAGAATGATGGTGAGGGCAAGTGGGTAGCACAGCAGTGAACCTGGCTGTGAGCTAGGGCAGATCTTCATCTGAAGGACTGGCCCAGAGGGAAGGCAGCAGAGATAGGACAGAGCCAGGAGGACTGTTTAGCGAGCTGTAAGTGACTATCATAAACAAAAAGCAGTTTAATCATCACTAAGTAAATTTTACCACGTCACTGCTTCAGATTAGAAAATACAACGGTTTTGTCATATTTGGAACCCTTAGTAGTATTTGTTGGGGAAAGTCATGTGCACATTTATGGTTCCCTTCTTTCTGCTGAGGCACCTGGGCACAACCACGGAGCTGGTGGCAGCTTCAGAGCTTGGTAGTCCAAGGCCACTAGGCAAAGTACCTGCAGGTCTCTACCTTCATCTTCCTCCACAAAAAAAAATCAGCTGTGCTATTTCAGAGTGTGTACATCATACAACTCAAATAACAGTGGGAGTGAGGTGTAAAAGATCACCACCAGAATACTGCCCCCCTCTTTTTCTTTTTCCCCCTCTTTGCCTAGTTGTTCTGGAAATACTAGTAGGTGTTTCTCCAGGGCTAGCGAGTAAGGCACGCATGGTGTCAGCTTTGCAGCATAAGTTTTCCTGGGCAAAAATAAATTGGCAACTTGACACTTGAAAGCCAGGAAACACAATGAACGACCTGTAGACTATATATTTGTAGCATCAAGTGGTATAAAAAGTGCTCAGTGAAGTACTGTCATTTTTCCCAGTCCTGAAAATGAATGGCAATAATATAATAAATCATCCAAGAATTATATCATTTTGATTTTGGCAATGTCACAAAAACACAAGCAGCTCATTAATTGCTTTTGCTGGTAGCATAGAATTATAGTTTTAAAATACAGTGTTCTTTGTGCTTTGAGGCTTTCACTACATAAAATCTGTTGGAATGAAAGGAGGTTTTATTTCTGTGAAGAAATCAAGAGCTGTGTAAGGCGATGACAACTATTTAATTCACTTTGGTACAGCAGAGCTTTCACAAACTTAATAGATTAGAATATAAAAGCGTTCTGTACTTATAGTCCAGTTATTGCAGTTTCTGTTCATTTCTTATATTGTTGAATGGTAGAACTGATACGCTTGTGCACTGAGTAAATTTTGAAGAACTAGTCAGCTGAATATAGTAAGAGGGAACTGAAAGCTGAAAGGCAATGTTACTCACAGACAAGCAGGTAGAAGAATAACTACGTCTGGGAGGCTCCAGTGAACAAGATCTATCCAGGCAAGAAGGCAGAGCAGGCTGGTTTGCAAGTATTTTCTTGAGGAATTTTATTTTAGATGCTATTTAAGAAAATCAGCAGAGCAAAGAAACTGGAAGGAGTTAGCATCACACAGCACAGACTGGCGAGTATACCTCAGAAAAGTCTATTAGGAATAAAGCACTAGTCTGTATATTTTAGGGCATAATGCCTTTTCATTTCTTAAAACATGTTTCAATGTATAGTTTTGGCTGATATTTAATTTTAAAATTCACTAGTGGAAAGTGACGTTTTGAGAAAAATTGATGTCTTTTTTAGGGTTTTTAGACAAAGTCATTAGCTTATGAAACTTCAAGTGTAATGGATAGCATGATTACGTTTATCAGTACTTCATCTGTACCTCTTTAATGAGTGTCACTGCAAATTGAAAGAAGGAAGTGAATTTATTGCAATCTTAAAGAAAGTTGAAGCCAGGAAAAAAAAAAAGTATTAATTTATCAGATAAATAACTTAAAATATTCTCATTTGATTTTCACCTGCCTCTTGGTATTAATTTATGTTTTGCATGAATTTGAAATTACAATTTAAGACAAGTAATATTGTAAAGATAAAACGTCTTATTCTGTACAGTATTTCTTCTTAAAGTTGGCAAGAAAAGTTACTTACTAAAATTTAACCAGAATTCCTAGGATACCCAGCATCTGTAAAATATGAATTAGATCTGTCCTCCTGCACATGACCATACCATGTGCTCGTTTGTATTCTCAATGTTCTTTGAGCAAAGAATGTGCAGTTTTGTATTTATGAGACTGGCTCCAGCAGTAGCTCCAGTCCTTTCTGGGATCCAAGGTGCTACGCTGTTCCCTAAGCAACAAAAATGTAATTTAAAATATCCATTAAAATCAAGGCCATGTTATGAAATACTGTTCCTACAAGTTTTTAACTTGTCCTGCTTGTAGGGAATGGATTAATATATTTCTTACAGAAAGCAGGGTGGCTCTGTGATTATTTGATGAAGGTAGCAGTTGTTTTCCAAGGTACCTATACAAAACCAGATTCTCCCATAATAATAACATTCTTGATGATATTTGTACCTATAATAACATCACGGAGATCTCTACACTGTCCAGCTCCTAACCTTGGAGAGGTTTCTCTCACATGTGATTTTTATATATGCATCCATACACCACCTAATGCTTTATCCTTCCCCACTTTTTAAACTGATTATCACATCCTTAAAGAGGTTACACTATCACTTTTAGCCTGTTTAGCTATGTCTGGCTGAATTGCTTCAGCCCTAGGTGCCATATTTCTGGCATAATACACCAGCCCCTCGCATTTTGTTGCCCAGGCTTCTGACATTCATGACTTAGCAATTCATCGCATCACCAGGAACAACACCTAGTTGAATCAGCTGAGTATTCTTAAATATGAATTTCCAGTTTTGCTTATTTTCTTTCTAGTATTCATAGCTGATCTTTTTCTTTCTGCTTTGCTTTTCATTTATCTTCTTTTACAAATGGACTTCTATTGGCTTCATCATATCATTGGATTACCTCTACAAGTATGCATACTATATTGTGAAACTTGCACACTGCAGTGCCTTATCTGTTTTTCTGCACTCCCTTCACAGTAAAGACACAGATATTGTTATTACTTCCTTTGTATTTTACTTGGTCTGTAAAAATTTTCAGCACTCCAAACTAAAGAATTTTCTGTCCATTTCTACCAGAAACATTATTAACCACTAAAGTGCATCCTTTCCTCCTCCTGCTCCCCCTGTCTCTCCTTATTCACACTGGATTGCTGTAAATTGCCCTACAAGGTCAACATCTTGTTTGTCTGGTTTATAAACCAATTCCTTTGCCACTCAGATGAGTTTGTCTGCTTTCTTCCAAGAGCTATAAAGATGCATGTCCCTTAAGAGTAATAATCAAGCTCTTTAATAGTTTTTTCAATAAACAATTTGTAAATATATACCTCAGATAAATATCATGTGACAGACAATCTAGCAGTAATTTTTTCCCACTGATAGTCAGGAAGCACATTTCTGCACAGGCAAACCCAGACAACCTGTACCTGCAAGCATTTCTTCAGCTTTGCTTCTGGTCTTTTTATTCCCAAGCCAGTGTCTAATTGCAGACAAACTTCAGGATGTCAGAACTTTCTAATAAACATTTTCACACTATATTTGACCTTCTCAAGTGATTGTCAGGTTGAATGTATCTTTTTTTATATCTGAATTTCTTCTTTGCAAAGATTTTTTTCTTTTTTTAACATCTTATTTCCCAGAATATGATACTTATCTAAATGTTGTTTGCAATCTCATTCCACTACACAGTCTCTATTAGTAATTGTTTTTCTTTATATGAGTTCTCTGAAATTTATTACATTCTGTGTACTTGCTAACTGACATTTGAGTCTATTTTTCATATTGATTAATAGTATATCATTATTTCCTGAACATGCCTGCCTACATGTGTTCATTTGCTTTCATTTTTTCTTAGACTGAACTTAATTTGGCTTGGTCATTCTTTTGCTTGGTATCCTGACTAGATAGCATCAGTACTTCTACCCTGTCCCATGACTGTGACTGCTAGTGAAACAAAAAAAAAAAAAAAAAAATTATATGAATACTACTGTATATTACTCATGGAGTCTTATATTCAAAAGCTTTATTATATCTCTCAATCAGGAAACTGGTTTTCTGTAAAGATCCTGTTTATTTTCTGTGTTATGTTTTAATGATCAACAAGTCATTCTACATTGCACATAATTTCTGTCCTCCCTAGCTCTGATTCATGCCTTGGTGTTTGGCAATGTGACTGCTATAATTCAGAGGATGTACTCCAGATGGTCCCTTTATCACACAAGAACCAAGGATCTGAAGGACTTTATACGGGTCCATCACCTGCCACAACAGTTGAAGCAAAGGATGCTTGAATATTTCCAAACCACGTGGTCTGTCAATAATGGAATTGATTCCAATGAGGTAAGCAAATGAGGGAGGTTGCATGTTTGATGGCTTTGACTATGGACTTAGGAGTCAGGGAGGGGGAGTAACTCCCCATTTGTGATGCTATGTTTTGTGTGAAGTTACATATAAAGAATACCATGCCTAAAAATAAAGCTGGGTTAAAGAGGGTATGCTAAATGCTATTGAACAATCTGGTTTAGAACATCATATCATATAAGAAATTTCAAAATCCTCCGTAGTTTTCAAATGCTGAAGAGGTCTTCATCAGAAACCTTTTGGCTGATGCCAGCAGAAACACCCCAGTGAGCAGTTTGCCTTTCACTAAACAAAAGATCTGCTGGGTTTATTAGGTGTTTTTTAAAGGAGGGACTTCTTTACTGCCCTTTCTTCCCTCCTCCATTTTCTTTTATTCTTTGCAACACTGTAAACAAGTGGTTTGGTCTGATTTTTTTATGTTTTTCATTTCCTTAGATTTTTAAATATTGCAGGATCTAACACATGAGTGAAATCTAAAGGCAAATTTCTGGTCATGTCTTTTCTTGCCTGTTTTAAATTACTTATCTAGGTTATGTATTACTATACTCGGGGAGAAATAATGGCTTCTCTGTTCTGGATAGTTATTTGAATGAGCCATTCCCTTCAGAGTTCTTGTTATACATGTCATTATAAAACTCAGTGGCCTCTAAAAGTAATGTGGAAAGAAGCAGAAAGATTTTGGTTTGAGAACATTATTTTCCTGATAAATTATTTTTGCAGCATGCACAGCACAAAGAATGGGATTTTCAACAGCATCCTAGCAACAGAAAGAGCCTAGTAAGATTTAAAAAGGTATAAAAACTACTTAAAGGTCAAAGCTTTCTTAGATTTGGTTAAGGATCGCCTTCAGCTGGACCTTTAGTTGCACTGAAAGTGAGCAACTGCTGTACTACAACAGCAGGCTCTGGAGAGACTACCATCAGAATTTCATTATTTGCCTCCCATCCGCAAACTGCTTGGTCTAAGCCCACTCCATCAAGTACTGGCTGATTGCATTACTTGGATGCCAGATCCTTTCAATTTACAGAAAAAAAAATGTGCTTGTGGGCTTGAAGCTTGCATGGTTCAGAGCTCTGCCCATAGGCAGGCAGTATACTTTGCCTCAATGGGGTAATACCTGGAAACCACGTAAACATTTTTTGTAAAAGATACACCTGAATTTTTTGTGGTGCCTTGACAAAAGGAAAGATGATTTGAGCAGTTATATGTCCTTCTCAGAAGACTGTCTGAGCAGAAAGACGCTTCTCTCAATTTTGCCATGCTGCAGCAGATCTTGTGTAAAACTTATACAGATACCATTAAGTGTTGGCCACACTAATTGGAAATTAAGACCAAGGAGAAACAGGAAGACCTTATGGTCTTTTAGTTTCCATAGATTCCTCTGCTGAACATGCACCTTGTTTCCATGTCTCCAATCATTTAAAAAACAAACAAAAACTCTCAGCAAAAACTTGGGGGTTTTGAGTTATTCTTTTTCCATAGTTTTACTGCTGTATGTGGTGGTATATACCCGAACGACCTACTGTGTTCTAACAGCTGAGAAGAACTTGGACAAGTTTAAATTGTGCATACTGTTGAAGTTTTTTCCTGGGTTTGTAGGAAGGCATATTTTTATTCATGTTTTTCTGTAATTTATCAGTGTTTATCAGCGTAAAGATTTATTGAGACAGCACATGTCTTATCAAGGGGATAAGAAAATCAGAGGGAAATCTTTGCATCAATATGACATGGGCAGCACTACTAAATCAGCCCACTTCTGCAAAAGAGGAAGCAAATTATTTTAAACTTTTCTCTTTTTTGGACAGCTTTTAAAAGACTTCCCAGACGAGCTGCGTTCAGATATCACCATGCACTTGAACAAGGAGATTTTGCAGCTCTCCCTTTTCGAGTGTGCCAGCCGTGGCTGCCTCAGGTCTCTGTCTCTGCATATCAAAACCTCCTTCTGTGCTCCTGGGGAATACCTCCTCCGGCAGGGAGATGCCCTGCAAGCAATCTACTTCGTGTGCTCAGGTTCCATGGAAGTCCTGAAGGACAGCACAGTCCTGGCAATTCTTGGTATGCTCATAATCGATCAGCTTCAAAGAGAAAGAACGGTCCTCAAATGTAGTAAGACATTCATTACTAACTGATGGCCTAGTGTGTCCTGGTAGTCTGACGAGAAAGATTTTTTTCTATTTTAATCTGTTATTCGTGGTCTATGGAAATCCCTAATTTTCTATTATTTTTTTTTTAAATACTTCCTTATGTTTTGCCCTAAGGAGCTTTCAATTGCTAGTGTTAGCTGTTCATTCTTATATTCTGCTTTTCTTATACTGTGTGTGTATATATATATATCTGTATGTACACACACAGTTATACTGTATCCTGATTTTCTTATACTTACTCTCTCCTTTGCATTTAAGGAGGTACTTGCTAGCTTTTGATATAAATTACTGCTTTCAACTAAATTTGATGACAGTACCAACACCTCAAAGGACATTGGTTATTACTTCCTAAATCTTTAACAAAAATTAGTGGCCAGGCAGTGCTCCCACTAATGCTCTCAAATGAAAGAAAGTAATATGAGTCCAAGTCTTACTCTTTGATGCATGCATATGAACACCCCTTGCAGGACAGCCACGTGGTGAAAAACAAACACTGTTGTCTCTGCTCCCCAAAGAGTTACTTCTTTAAGGTAACTGACACTGGCAGCAGTCATCTGAGTATATTGCAACAGAGAAAGGCCAGAAGTTTAGTACTAATAAATTTCATTTAGTTGTTTGCCAGATGACTTCTTTGACTTGTCAAGGGTTAAGCAACTCTATCTGTAAACGTCAGTGAGTGGCCTCAGTCTAATGCCTACTAAAGAGGTTCAATGTCTGAGTTAATGTTTATAAAGTGTTTTGTAAAGAATTATTTCATTATTGGTTTAATGCCTCCTTAGATTTAAATGTATTCTTTTTGATAGCTTTTAATCTTCTGATAAAGCAGAGTTAAAAAGAACATTTCTTTTTTTGCTTTCTTTCCAGTTTTGTGGAATTGCACTAGACTGTTGATAAAGCAAGCTTCTGGTCTTCTGTAATTGAATTTCCTTTATTTACTAGCATGCATTTGATTGGTCTTTTTTTTTAGAATATAAATGTGATACATGTCCTATTTGTTTCATAACTCTCTAATTCCATTAGATGGACAGTCCACATCACTCCATCACTCATTTGAAATTAGGAAGTTTTAGCATGCCTTGGATTTTATTGGATCACATAAATCAAAGCTGTAAAATATGGCTTAGAAAAATCATAAACTTCATAAGCTTAAATATAGCAAGAGGTCAAGAGCTGGAACTTATTTCATTCATGATTCCATTTTCAGGCACTTCTGAAAATGTTACTGAAAGCATCATTGTGTAATGGTGACTATAAAAACAATAAGAAAGGGATCAGTGGATTTCTGAGAGAAGTTAATGAAAGCGTAATGCAAAAACATAAAATTAACTCTTCGCTACAGTGAATGGGAGCTTCATCATTTAAACCTAATTAACACCAGCAAAAGGTGAATGCATCAAACGTGTTACTGATGTGATGTAAATCTAAGCAAGTTTTTTCCCTGACAATGCAGGGTTACTTACAGTTCCCAGACCATTTTATAACTCTGTCATGATCCTAATTTTAGTGAATAAGGTTTTTTTTACTGAACCATTCTCACTAACAAGCAATAAATCACAAATACAATTAAATGCTCTGATTAAATACAGCTGTTTGGTTCCTCTTGAGACTATTTTTTATATATTTATTAAAGATTATTAGGATATCTTTTATAGAAAAATATGTTTTAATATAACAGTTATGTACTGTTTGAGCATACATCTTAGGGTTTTTTTAAAACATATTAGCCATAACTTATTGAAAATATATCCATAAGAAGAAGAAATTTATAACTTTGACTGCATGTCCCAGATAGACATATTAACAAATAGGTGTGTCTGCTGAAACATTCAATAATCAAATTATTAATAAAAATTAATTTGTTCTCCAATGAAAAAGGAAGAGCGAGCTGCTAAGAATAACCTACATGATTCTGTTTATGTTACAAATGTTAATATTGAAGGTACAGTCATTTCACTGCTGCAGTAATTGTACATGAAACTTCAACTCACTACCTACAGCCTTTGCTACATGATTTTTACTTGAAAAGAAAATGTTTCTACTTTCTAATTTTAGAAAAGGTTTCTAATTAAGATGTTTAAACCAGTTTTGGTGTACTTGAAATATTTTTTACCTTGTCCATACTTACGCAGTCAGCAATAGATCAACCTTGCCAATCCTCTGCTTAATATAATCAAAGAAATCCAAAGAATTGTTTATATTTACAGTAAAACATAAAAGTGATTTTTTGCTTAGCTTCACTGTATATTTTACTATGTAAGCATTACATCATATGATGGGCAATGACAAATGTTATTGTCATCTATCATATTTACCTTTCCCAGATTGACCTAAGCTTAGTACCAGTTCTCATTTGTACTAATTGTAATTTGTAAGACACCCCAAAGTAACAATATGTGTATATTCCTAGCATAAAAGAAAATCCCTCCCTAGGCCAGGTTTATAAGCTCTTTTGAGAAAATTGTTAAAGCTCCATGCTAATAGAAAAAATTACAAGTTGTATTTTAAAGTATAAAATTATCTTACTTAAACAGCCTCAGGGATGGTTGGCTGCTTAGTTTAACTTACCCTTAGAGTCACCATTTCCTGTGTGATATCGAGTTGGAATCACACACTGGGTGGATTTTCAGACTTCACAGTCTTCACTTATTATTTATTATTCTCAGAAAAGATTGGAAGGGACCTCTGGAAGCCACCCAACCTAAATCTACTTAAAGCAGGGCCAGTTTAGCTCAGCTTCCTCAGAGCCATGTCCAGGGAAGTTTTGAACATCTCCCAGGATGGTGATGCCACAGCCTCTCTGGGCAGCCTGTCCCACTGTTTGACCAGCCTCCTGGTGACTTCCTTTTCCAATTTCTAATCACAGATTTTTTTTTGTTACAGACTGTGCCCAGTACATCTTGTTGCACTGTGCACCCTGAAGAGCAGTTTAGTTTGTTTTCTTTATACGTTTTTTGTTAGGCTATTGAAGACAGCAATGATATCCTTCCTTTGTCTTCTCCTCTTGAGGCAGAACAATACCCAGTTTTTTCAGCCTTTCTTTGTACATTATGTGCTCCAGTCCCTGATCATCTTGGTAACCTCTTCTGGAGTCGCTCTAGTACATCAATATTTTGTCTTGTTCTGGGAAACCCAAAACTGGACACAGCACTCCAGGTGTGGTATGATAGAGGGAAAGTGTGACTTCCTGGGACTCGATGGCTGTACTTTTGCTAATGCTGTGAGGGAGATTCTTGGACTTCTTTGCTGCAGGAGCACACTGTTGTCTCATGTTCAACTTGTCCACAAGGACCCCCAGGTTCTTTCCCAAAAAGCTGCTTTCCAGCTTGCTGTCCCCAGCCCATACTGCTGCAAGGAGGTTTTCCATACCAGGTGCAGGACTTGGTATTTGTTTTTGTTGAACTTCATGGGGTTCCTCACCTTTTTTATCATTTAACAAGGTTCCCCTGAGCAGCAGCTTTACCCTTCAGCATGTCAACCACTCCCACCAGTTTCATCTTGCCTATAAACTTGCTAAGAATGCACTCTATCCCACTGTCCAGGTCTTTAACAAAGACCATCTGCATTAACTTTTGGGGCAGATATCTTGTTCAATGACTGCTCATTGGATTTTATACCTCGGATCAGATGTTTATGGAAGCTTTTCATTACAAATTTTTTGTGCTCTTCAATATATGGTCAGTTGTGGTTTTTAACACTTACAGTATTCTAAGGCAGTCTTGCCCATAAATGAAAATATAATGTCTTAAGAATTAATTCTTTTTTATTGGCAGAAATGTCATTGAGCTATGCATCCATTAATAAGCTGTACAACTAAGATACATCATGAAATGTAGCTATTAAGCCATAACTAACATATATTGCAATTTTTTTTCAAGTCAGATTCTAAATAAAAGGGTCATATGAATGGATGATCTACACTAAATCGTGTCATTAAAATGCTATCTTAACACATGTCTGTTCAAAAAAAAAAAAAAGGCAAACTTAAAGTTCATTTTTTGAAAAACAAAATTGCACCTGCTATTAATCACTGGTATAAATGTTAATTTTATACATATTTACTTGATTGCTCCCTTAAATCAGGTAGTTACCTGTTTGGAAATTAGTCTTTGTACTTCCAATTAATTGCATATAAGATTGCACCTGCAAAAAAAAGGACAGCTTTTGGTCAAAGATGCTTTAGAATGTTATTAATTAAACAATGGAGTGGTAACAATGGGATTTAAAATTTAACAATTATGTTAAATAGATTTATGATTTTTTTTAAAAAAAAGTAAATAATTCATGCTTTGAAAATTATTTTTGTATTTTCTTTTAGGTAAAGGAGATTTAATCGGCGCAAACCTATCCATTAGGGATCAAGTTATTAAAACAAATGCAGATGTTAAAGCTTTAACATACTGTGATCTCCAATGCATTATCCTCAAAGGTCTCTTTGAAGTGCTCGACCTTTACCCAGAGTATGCTCACAAGTTTGTTGAAGACATACAGCATGACCTTACATACAACCTAAGAGAAGGCCATGAAAGTGATGTAAGTATCTTTAAAGGTCTCTACAGTTTTTGTTACCTTTAAGATGTTTCACATACTTAAGCCAGTTCTCATAATTTTGCCACAGTAAAGAAATAATAGATAACATTAAAAGGATCACTCATTCTATTAGTTTGATAATTCACTCATTACCTATATGAATTGTTTATCAACTGATGAGATCCTTATCAGTATGTTGGCTGCTGCTCATTTTTCCATAGAAAACATAATCTGAGATAACATTCTTCTTTAATATTTTGTCAATATTTGCTTATGTTTAAAAATAATTCAGTTATGTAAAGCATCTGTCCAAAGAAAAGAATTTAACTATACTTCTTCTAGAAGCTCGTGTGCCACAAATGAACATTCATTTCAGAGATCATTGATTACCACTTTGTAGTTAAGAATGTCATCACACACATTCAAAATGAGAAAGTTGTTTCTCATCACACTGCAACTAATTTTTTTCCATTTAAATGAGCCATATCCTGTGGAAAAAAAACCACCAACCCCCCCCCAAGAAATTCCAGATAAAGCACTGCTGAAAGACTTCAGTATAGACCTAACAAAGTACTTTTACTGATACTATGTAGCAAATATATATGCAAATTTTAATAGTGAATTTTAGCTCTCTTTTTCTGACTAACCATATGAGTGTATGAAGATAGTGATAGCCAAACTTTCAGGTTGGTATTTAACAGTTCAGGCATTTGTCTTTGTGTTGTGCTTCTCCTTACACACGGAGAGAAGTAACGCTGAAAGCACATGACTGGGGACAAGGATACCATCAAGCCGGGGGATGAATGTAATGCCAAGGAAGCATAAAGGGCAAAAAAGGTTGTTTGGGCAGACACCACAGAGCTGCAGAACTTCAAATCTCCATGCCCGGTGTGGCTGTTACCATCCATTTAGCATAGGCAGGCACTCGCTCTTACAAAGAGTGGCCTCTTGCTTGGCTCTTTTGTGAAGAAAAGCATCAATGGATGCCCTGCATGCATGTCTCCAGCACCATGTCTTCCCTGCTCTTTCCAACTCATACGTGTCTCCGTGCAGAAGCTCATGGTGGGTTCTGCACTGCTGTAGTCACCCACTGAGAGTGCTGCTGGTCTGAGGGACCTCTAGGTTGATGACACTGCTCTAATGCATGCAAGAACAGTGAGCCAAAGTCCTTTTTCAGCTAAAACACCCAATGACTGTGATACATAGGTTGATTTTTTCTACATAAGCTTTTCACTAGGTGCATTTTGGTACCAGCGTTTCCACAGCAATGCTCTGTAAATAATCGCAGTAGAAAGGGGTAAATATGTAAATGCAGACTTGTAGAGAGGAAAATAATCAGGGCATTTCATTTGTTTGTCTCTTGAAATATCCCTAAACTTCCTGCTGCTGAAGACAGCACCTGAGAGAGTACACATCTGTTTTGATTTGTATAACCAACACATTTTCCTTGGGGAGGAATGCTTAATCTGAAAAGGAGTATAACTGCAATGAAAAGATAGGGGATGAAGCTGATTGCATTCTCCTCACCAGTTTTGTCATGGACCTTGATGAACCCCCACAATGTACTGCTACATGCTTTTCTGTATAATGACAAATCTGGGGATCACCATCCCAGCTGCACACATATTCAGGTTTTGTAAAATCAGGGACAGCTCTTCCCAGTTAGAGTTGGCTGAATGATATACAGACTCTCTGCTGTCAGCAGAGCCTACCTCAGCCTTAAAGGTGCGTGCCCAGACAGGAAAAGAACCTCTACACTCGCTGTGGAGGATAAGGTTTAAAGCAATGCAGTACATATCCAAGAGCTTTTCTGCTTCAAAGAGGAAAATATTTACAGCATTTGTGAATACACACTGTACTTTCATGGCATAGTCCATTATCTTAAAGGAAAAAATAAAGAGCCTGACACTGAGTAGCATCCAGTGTTACAAGTAAATATGGAGAACCCAAGACAGATTATTGTAGTGTCACTTTCTCCTACATCCTTAGCTTAACTAAATCCTCCACTAGTATTTCTCTTGCAGCAGAACTAATCTAGGTCATGTGCATCTCATTTCTTAACTAACAATGTTACTTATCAATAAGGGTAAAGAACAGGAATAAGGTGGCCAAAAATTCTGTCAGCACAAAAAGAGAGCTCAACAAATGAGGAAAGATACCTATGTCAGAAGCAAGTGTGCCTGGTCAACCACTTGCTCTGCTTCACCTAGAAAATACCATATCTTCATAACTATAATTTGCAGGCAGAAATAAACTGAGAGTTATCTGATGGTTTACTTTCCCGGAATGGTTAGAAGGTTTTCAAAAGTACAATTTGTGGGTATGAAAATATGACTTTTTTTTTTAAATATAGCATTATTTCTTGGGAATGGTTCTACAGTACAGTTTGGCACCTGTGACACTGTATCTTGATTCCTCTCTCCCTAAGACAGGGAGGTCTTACTTTTGTGTCTATGCCTGCTGCAGCCTTATGGGAATTTTGGGTTTGGAGAGCTTTTCCGTAGTTAAATAGCAGATTGATTAATTTGAATAAGTCAGTTTCTCATTATCATTTTCCTTGGATGTTTTAAATGACTGTAAATTTGTGACTGAATGTGAAGTCAATGTTTCTGAAAATGTATCAGTGGCAGTATTTAGGGTCAGGCAAACTGCAGGGTGAAACACCATGAATTTCCCCACTGTGACTTGCCAAGTGCCTTTCAGTACTGACTGAAAGTATTTATTGTATTTTCAGTCACAGTTCACCAAAACCGTGTTAGGTTGTGGATTTCCTAACACCTTAAGCCAGCACTGAAAAGGTGAGGCTGCAGAAAGATGCAGTGCTGGTCATCTGTTTTCCCCTTCCTTGTGCTGTTTGAACAGTTCATTATATATAAACTTTAGTAAGAGATTTGAACTGATTTAAAAGTGGGCCAAAAAGGGCCAGGAGTCATCAGGAGTTTCCTGATCCTTGAGTGTTAAAGTTGGATACTTAGCCCTAGATCATGTTACTACCCTACCCATACAGAAATCTCTAGGAAAAAAATTCAATTTTGTTTTCTTGGTTGATTTGCAAAACTGAGAGCATATATGATGGTACGTTCCATCTGCATCAAAATCCAAGTAAGGTGTAATGGTAGAAAAGGCTCCAGGACTTCCACAGCCATGTCAATTTTCAGTAGAACAAGGAGGAGCTGTGACCACGTTTCCCAGTCACAAGTAGAGTCTGTAGCTATCTGGTTACAGAAAGATTAGCAGTTTCCTTCAAGCAATCTTGGGAGAAAAGCTCAGGAGATTTTAAGCACAGGATCTGGGAATCATGTAACTATTTCAGCCACTAATGAGTAACAGAGAAACAGAAAGACATAAAAACAGGGAGGTAAAGTTTCAATGGTTCCTCTTGATAGCGCTGAAACCAGCAATCATTAAGTGATTTAAGCCTATAACCATTAATGGGTGTGCAATCACACTGGCAGTGCTATTATGCCAACTTACATATTCCCATCACAGCAAGATACAAATTAGGAAAAAAGTCTTTCTGTTGGTTGTATA
Source organism: Microhierax caerulescens (assembly GCA_035590215.1). NCBI lineage: Eukaryota > Metazoa > Chordata > Aves > Falconiformes > Falconidae > Microhierax > Microhierax caerulescens. Next base: position 104,984,085 of record JAVJGJ010000047.1, read on the forward strand.
TATTCTGTCCCTGGATTGCTTTGCTGTATTTTGCTCAAGAAACTCATAACTGTTTTTGTGAATGTACTGAATTATTTAAGGACAGTTAGAAAAAGTTAAATTTTTTTGGTAGCTGGAGTTAAGACATTAAAACAATTCAGCCATCAGGTGTTTCAACCAATTTTTCTAGGTCTGTGACTATGATGTCATAGTCATGAAATAGTTTGTTGACATAGATTTTGACACCTGCCCCACCCTACCTATATAATTTTGCACTGTATATCACAGTTTGCACATAGAACAGGCAGTGACAGAGTCAGATATCTGATTTGATAAAGCTAAGAACTCATACGGATGTCCTTACAACATATCATATAATCATGTGAAAGAAACTGGAAATGATTTTTCTGTCCACCAGCCCTGGAAAACACATGCTATTTTATATATTTAGAAAGCAGTAGGAGATGTTCATAATGCTGAATTATCCTATGAGAAACTCAGAATAGGCAAATATTTGCACAATATCTTTGTGGGCTTGATAACAGTTTATAGTTTCTGATTATTTCTTGTGTCCACGCAGAAGTGTCTACAGTGAAGACATCATTATTAATTAAAAAGAAAAACAAAAACAAACAAACAAAAAACCCCAAAACAACAAAACAAACAAAAAACCCTAAAGACAGTTGCAGCCAGACTGATAGAAAGAACAAGAGACCTCCTTGACTCCTGTGCCATACCATAAGCTGTAATGAAGTCCCAAAGGAAGATAAAACCCATGCAGGGAACAATCTTTGGATTCCCTAGAACTCTATCGATATGTGTAATTTTCGAAAAGATATTAATGAAGATTCAAAAATCTACACAAGACTTGTAATTATCTATTTTCCTTCTGTAGCCTTAAAAGTAGTGTTCTGCCTCTTACAAGTCTTCTCTCTCCCCACAAAGGAGGAAAAGCTACTCTCTTTAAAATGAAAATTCTCCGTCTCTGAAGCAGGGAAGGACGGCTTCCTTCAGTGCACCCACAGTGTAAATGAAACATAATGACAAAGACTGCGTAAGAAAAAAGGTAGATTCTTCCTCCAGCTGGGAATATTGAGTCTTACTGCATCTTAGCCAGGCTCCTTGATAACAAAATAAATAAACAGACTAATAAATTTTAAAAGGCAACCAAGAAGCAATAAAAACAAAGAATTCCCACCCCCCACACCGCCGAAAGGCACTGTCTGATAAAACAAGACTTAATTCTTGTTCTTTGGAGAGGGTGGTGTTTAGAATTCATTAAATTTTAATAGTTGAGTTGTGGGACTTTTTAATATGATAAAGCTCAGCTTGCTATTATCAATACCAAACAAATTACAAGGGATGCTCCTCATCTTCTACTGCGAAACTTGACAACAGGCCAAAACAATTGTTCTTAAAAGGTGAAAACAGCTCTAAGCTCTGGAGCATACAACAGAACAAACAGTTTGGGAAGAAAAATGTCTACAAATTCTAATCTAAAATATGCTGAGTTTTCTGGTTCATTCCAGCTGAGCATTTAATAAGCACACATGTAAATCCACCTTATTTCTTTTTAATTGATTTATTTCTAAACTTTTTGTCTTTCTTAGTGCCATCTGGTGGTATTGCTCCTGTAGGCAGAAAAAGGGATACCAAAAAATATTTTGACTGCAAGCACAAAATGCAGCTGAAATTCTGCCTAACCACTGTGTTTCAGTGTGTCCGCTTTTCAGCTGGTGGACTATGTATTTGACATATGTTCATTCTTGCCTCTTTAGCTGTTTTTTCTAGATATTCTAATGCAGTCTGCTGAATTGATGAATGCTGTTTTCCAATAGAGTAGTAACTCAGAAGGAATTCTATCTCTTATGTGTTTGAGTATCTATTTTGAATGAGCAATGGAAATAGCATGACATTTCTGATTTTTTTAATGCACCTTTTTTGTCTGCATAATTGCAATTCTATAGACGTTAAAGAAAAAATAAGCATGTTGTTTTTGAAAATAGTTGCTTTTAGTTTTGGCAAGTGTAAGAAAACCTGATAGGAACTTCAGTCACATAATTATTTATTGATGTGTTTAACTTTCGAGCCACAAAAGTTATATTTCTTGGGTATTACCAACATGTTTATAATAAAACCCATGCATTGAAACAATTAATTTCCCAACTAACTCTTACTACTTTACTACATTTAGTCATAATTCCTCCACCCCAGCCTGATCATAGCTCATCCTGTACACTGCAGGACAATCACAGGTTGCAAAATATTTTTCATAGTAAGTAATTTCCACAGAAGTTTTTCCAAATAATTCCAACCATATTTTTAATAGAGAAGAAGATTTTGCCACATTACCCAGCAGCTGTTTAGAAAGAAATGGCTTACCTTAGAAAAGTTAGAAAGCCCTACTTTGACATTTAGGGTAGATGGATGACTTGGAGGAAAACTTGTCCTTTTTAAACAAACCTACATGCAGTTAAGCACCCGCCTCTGTTATTAGCTTGTCTGGCAAAAGATCATATACTGTTACTGCAGGTGTAACTCACTGGTGTTTATCGTCTGTGGCACAGCAGGTATAAACTTTGCAAAACAAGAGACCAATCAATGGCAAATTTTTGTTTCTATACAAGAATTATTACAATAGGTGGAACATAGAAGTGAACAAATCACCTAGAGCCACAGAAGTCTAATACTTTATCTGCATGATTATTCTTTATAAAAAATGAAACATAAAACAAACAAAAAAAAACCCCACAGCCCTTAGGTTCCTGTTTATTATCTTTCTCTTTAGTCCAGGTGAGCTTGGTAGCAACACAGAACAAATTCCTGTTGTTCTGTTAGAAACCCTCAGTGACTGATGGCTGTGCATTCAGTGCTTTCTGCCTGTCGGGCACCGTATTTCCATTTCTTCAAACTTCTCATCTTCTCAGTAATTATAGCGTAGGAATGAAGGTGTTCCTCATACTATCAAAACCTAAATCATTTGAAAACTGTGAATATATAATTAACCTTGAGGCATGTGTTCACTGGAGTAGGTCTGTTACCTGCCTCTGTGCACAGACTACTCTCCAGTCAGTGCTGCTGTGAAATATTGCTCAGTGCTTTCATATTTTTACAGGCTACTTGGATTTTTCACTCATGCTTCTGGGAGCATCTGGAATATTTTTTTTTCCTTCTTCCCCCTCTCTCTCCCCCCTTCTCCATCTTCTCAAAATAAATTACCCTACTGCTGACCAAGGCAGCACTCATACAGTGTCACTAACAGCTCAACTTCTGTATCTCTATGGAACACGTAACAGGTTTGTGCAGTTGTAGAAGTGCATGACTACTGGTAAGAAAACAGAGCAGCTTCTTCAGCTGTTTTCCACTTAATTTCTGATTTATAATGAATGAGAAGCAGTTTGGGACCAAGCTTTGTCATCTAGCTCTCTGCAAGCTATTTCACAGGTCTCTTGCCTGTATTCATGACAGTAAGAACATTGTGGTCAGTCTTTGGCTAAGGGGGATGCTAGTTTCAGACAGTTGATTCTGCTGCGATATCCTGCCTGCGCAGCGTTAGTCAGTCCTTCCTCCACTCCCTCGACCTGGCAATCACCTGCTTCACTCCACATGGGAGCAGGGATGACCAGCAGCTATGGTGCGAGCCACGTTTCACTGCTTTTTGTTGTCTGCTAACTTGTAAAGCTTCTTTACTTGCAATCATTGGTGAGCGTGATGCGTAGTGCCTCTGAGCCATCAGCTCACCCAGAACCCTTCGAGACAATCACTGCACTATCATGATTCTAATATATCCTTCAGTATGGTACGCTGCTAAGAAATAATGTAATAAGGAAATATGTAATTCAAAAAGGACAGACTGGCATGCCTTTTGTCTTGCAGGCTCAGTGGCCTTTTCATTTTCTTCTGTAGTATCTTTACCTGAAGAACTTTTTTTTTTTTTTTATATGCTCCTGTTTCACTTCTGTAGCCTTCAGTCATTCTAATATTTTTGAAAATAACAACACACAGACACCTATACTGTATGGTTTTCTCTCTCTAATAGTTTATTCTTCTGATTTGTGGTCTTTTTCCAGTTAGAACATTCATCCCACTGCAACTTATTGATGCAATTATGTAATCTTTTCTATTGTTTTGGGGTTTTTTTCATTGATTCTTCTGGTTTTACAAGTATTTTTCATTTTACACCTAACCCAGACAACTGGCTGTAAGGATGACTCCCATAAGATATGGGAGAGGCCAAAGGGGATGAGAAGAAAATAACCCATTTAGTTTTGTCTGGGTATGTTACATGTATGTGACCTATCCCAAAATTCCTGCCCCTGTGGTCACTCTTTTACTTTTGTGACTGGGTTAAGAGACAGGAATTATGATTATTAGTTATACATTATTCATAACAAGACTATTCAATGCATGTATGTACTTAGGATTTTCATAACTGGACCTTAGCACTTTCTTGACAAATACAAAAGATTTTCATTGTAAACAGGATTAAAATGTTTAAATAAGTGACAAAATTTTACTTCCAGTTTTAGCTTTTGAGTTCTTTTGAACATTCTCTATTCTCAATCATTTAACTTCCTGGGATTATTACATTCTGCATCAGATTATAAAGATTAACCAGAGGTTACATGATGAAAAAAATAGCAAAAACAAACAACAGGCTAGCAAAGCAGTTTATTGATGTTTTTAGACTGTGGTATGAGGAGGGTATAAAACCGTGTCAAACAGAATTTTAGCCAGGAGCTTTCAGAGAGTATTGCCTTGGAATCTATCCATATTTCTATTTTAATTACACAGGGATAGTAGATGATAACTTTTCCCAATATGATTCACTGTGCCTTAGGAAACATGGTAATATAATTTTGACAATATTAATGTTATATCTTACTCTCTACATTGGAAAAAATGGAAAATAAAATTAATCTTAATATATCTTAACTTTAAAATTACATTAATTTAGAGGATTAATTTTTTTTTTTCATAATTGCTTTTATTTTGCATCAATATAACAATGACCAGGTAGTGGTCTTAAATTTAGAAGCATCCTTACAATAACAGATCTTTTTATTATTCTGTGCAAAGTAAGACTAATTTATAAGGGAAATGATAATACTTACCATAATTTCTTCTATAAGAGCATTAGTTCTGAAAGCACAGGCTAGCTTGAGATGTAATAAACATGTCCAGCTGGCTTATCTGGTAAAGTTCCTGTAACACTTGCAGAATCATTATAACCTCAGGATACATACTGAAATGTGTGAAATTAAATATGATGTAGTCTTTGAGCAAACTGTCTATAATCAGTGCAACCTGTGTATCAAGTAAGTATTCTACATGGCTACAAGCAAGTGTTCTCAATTTTATTGTGCTGGTAACATTTTTAGTGCAGTGTTTTAAAACACCATAGAACAGCAGAATAGCTGAGGTTGGAAGGGACCTCTGAAGATCATCTAGAACCACCCCTCTGCTCAAAGATATTAAAGCATATAAAATGAAAAATAGAAATTATTTATGTACAAATGCAATCTAAGATTTTACTGATATAAAAACAAATATATCAATATATTTTTTCTTTTTTAATCTTCTATACCTTCACTCAGTAAAACCAGAGCTATGGAACCAACCTACATAATTGTAACTAGAGTTCTGCTGAAAATGCAGTTCCTACCTAAGATGTATAGATCATTTTCAATGCTTTGGTAAATAATAATACAATTATAATAACAAATATATGTATATAGTATATACATATATATTGTAAGCATAAGTGTGAGGGACAGGCTCCATTGATAATCACATGAAGTTCATTCCTTCAGCAAAACTGATAGTGCGTTCCTTCAATAGAGGGTTTGGGTTTATATCATGGTACTTTAAAAAATGAAACAATTTTATTCACTTATTGAGTGTCTGTGTTGTCTTAGTTTCTAACCTATGCAGAATTTCTTGACTAACAAAGCTGCCAAGAGCTCCAAAAAGCTACACACTCAGCTTTTCTGTATTACGTGTATATAGAAAACACAAATTGCATCTCAGGGGAAGGAAATTATGATGGCTCTCTTACTTAACAAGGTTATATACTCAGACTTATGCTGACACGTTCGCATGCCAGGACACAGCTTCTTGCCCCGAGGTCAAATCATGCGAATCCCTTTCACAGTTACTGTACGTCTGCTGTCTTCCCCAAAGTTTTAACTCTGAATATGTCTAGGGGCCAGACGTGTGCTCAATTTGCACTTTTTTTTTTTCCCTTTTGGGGGAGAATTGGCTAGAGGTTGATCTACTGATTAAGTTGCCGCCTAAAAAGAAAAATATTCATGATTTAGAGGAAATGTTTGTGTAAGAAAATACCAAATAAACAGATTTTAAGATAAAGAAACATATTATGCCTGTACCTGCCTTCTTCTCTGTAAGGTTTACCCTGGAAGCCAGACAAAGCTGGAGTTTCTTAAAAACGCTCCACAGATATGTTGCTGTCCTCAGTAAGTCACTCCTCATTAACACTCATCCCACTGATTTGGCTTCAGAGTGCTAGTAAAGCAGGTGGGCTTCATTGGGGATGCTTGGAAATAGGCAATTGGCAGGTAACATTAATTGGGAAAGTATTTTCAAGATCCACTCCACTGTCTTCCTCTTTTCTTTACAAGAGCTCCTCTGAAGTTAGATACACCTATTTACACAAAAAGATAAAGTTAACAATACAAACTTAAAAGCAATCCTTCGCAGTATCTACAACCTCCAGCTGAGGAGTCTAATTGGATATCAATCCACAGGGCCAGTCCTGCAACTATTTGTGAGTCTGTGTGAAACCTTGGAGATGCATGAAGTTAAGCATGTAAGTTTTATTGCTTTGAAAACTGTTAGCATTCATTGTAATTTCTGTTAATATTATGTAAAGCTTTACAAAACTGCAATCAAACTGTAGGAATGTTAGTTTTCTTCACTGTATCTTTTGTCTGCAGTAATCTGCAAGCTTTTCCAAAAATGCAGCCTGCCAGAGCAATGTACAGTCAGTGCTGAGTCTATTGTCTACTTTAACAATTCCTCCTTTTGTCTTCTTTTGACATTATAGACAGTCTCTTCCTTATTTTTTTTTTTTTTTACTTCTTATTGGCACAGGTTTTCTATGAAAGATGCATGTTCAGAGCAGTCTGAAACCCTATTTTCTTCTCCTGTTTTGGGGAGGGGTAGAGGGAGGTAAGAATGTAGATGTAAAGATGACAAATTATACCAACCACATTTACCAGTTATTAGATTTTTTTGTTTGGAGCAAGTGACAAAGAGGTTAGGTTTTGTTTCTGTGACATTTTTTTAACATGAAATGCAATAGATCCTGTATTGTTAATGAAATAATCAAGGTATAATTAAAACATTTTGCTAATGAATGCAGTGAAATTAATATCCAGCTTTTAAAGAAATATATTAAAAATTAAACTTTTAATACTAAATATAAAAGTTCATGAGAAATTTGAATCCAAGAAAGTATTCGTTTGCAAAAATCTTATCCAAAGCTAAACACAACCAGCCAGTTATTGAACACTTGTCCTAACTTCACAGGCTTTAATAATTTATTCAGAAGATAGTAATAATGTAGGATAATGGCTCAACAGAAGATTGCAGAGCTCATGGCAATTCACAGTTATTGGTCATCTAGGGTGAAATATTGGTGGCAGATCTGCTGTTCAGCTTCTGCTGCTCATTCAATATGCTCTGAGTATGGTCAGAGAATGCTGAAAGCATCTGCTTCCGCAAAACATGTTTTCTTTATCTGTCCATTAAGCAAGGAAAAGGAATAAACCTGAGAAAACATAGGAACAAGCCAATGAACTATAGAAAGTCTTAAAAAAAAAAAAAAAAAAAAAAAAAAAAAGGAAGGGGGGATGCAGGGAGAGGGTGGTGAATTGCTCAGTCAATGTAGATATAAAACATTCATATCTACCCTGAGAAGCTCTTTGTGAGTGATTGAGCCTTCTGTGGTTTAAAGGATTTGTGATATTTCATTGAAAAACTTCCTGATTATGGAAAACTGAGGTCTGAGCACATGCAAGGCATTAAGCTTTTCAGCAGTACAGTAATCCCTTGTTACATACTTGTATCTTTCCATTACCATAAATTTGCAAAGAATAGAACATATGGCATGCATTCTCAGGTTTTTTTCCCCACGCTGCCAATGCTCCTAAATAGGTTTTTCCTATTTCTAAATGCTGACTGAGAACATTAATATTCTAGTTTGATTTCAAATCCTTTCCTGAAAGGATTTAACTTGATAGCCTTTTGACTCCTCAGATACAAAGAATTATTCATATATTTTAGGACCCGAGACTTACAAGCAAATCAGTGAAATTATGTTTCTATTTTTGTTCCTACTTTCATGAAGGCAACAGGGCCAGTAAAAGCTGACAACATTCTTTTGAGCCCCAAAATGTAAATTTACTTACCTGGACATTTAAAAATATTAACCCTAAATTTAGCTGCATTGCTGTATTTCTCTTTTCAGGATTTTATCATTGGAGTTATTGTAGAGCAAATTATCTTGTTTGGCCACAACTCCTGGTAGAGCTTCTCCTATCTCTTCACCCTAGAAAAAAATTTCCAGATCACTGGCTTTCAACAGCAAACCACCAGTGTTTTCAGATGGGGAAATGGTCTTTTTATGCTTGTAATAAGCAATGATAAAGATTACTAAATTTTTAAGTTCCATATATTAACATCCTAAACAACTACAATATTATAATTTGAGATTATGTACATGGAAGAATTTGATATGAATCTGCTTTTGGTACATGATCTATTATTGTCTCTTCTTCTGAAATTAAACTTAATAGATGGTTTCACAAGACGTAAAGAGATACCAGGGTTGAAATTAGAAATTGAATTAGACTCTTCAACATTATTTCACATAACTCATGATAACATCTGTCTTTTTGGTTTTTTTCTAATGCATAGCAGGAGAAACACCTGTGGTTTTCTTTCAGCAGCCCTTATCCTTTAAGAGTTCTATTTTATTTTTTTTTAAAGACTAACATGTGAGCTATTTTGCATCCTCTTTCTTTTTGCATAAGAAAAAAGCATTTTATAGAAGGCTACACCAGTGTGTTGCCCTAAATAAAAGCTTTTAGCAGATCAGAAACTAGGACAGCACCTTATAATTATTTACTCTGATACTATGTTTTTACAGAGGTAAAGTTATGTGTGTGATAAGGTCTTTACATTTACTGCCCTTTGACTGGTTTTGCTCAAGTTTTTGTTCATATTTTCTTTTTCCTTTGAGAATGGTATTTTTGCAGAAAGCAAAAGAAAGGAGGTGCTGGAGGAGGTTTAAAAGCAAAACACTTGAGAATGCTCTCCGGTCACAATTAGTTTCTTTTACCAACTTTCAGCTACCAAGCCATAAAGCCCAGGCCCCTGTATTGTGTGTGCAAGATACGGTGTTCAAAGTTACAAGCAATAACTATGGCTGCAGTGTATTAATACAGAAACTATTACAACACTTTATTGTGGGTTCTGTGCTATGGAAAAGATAATTTATAGGTCCAGAGTTCATCTAAAAGTATCAATTTATCCAGACTGAAATTGTCCCCAGTGGGTTAAAGGGGCTAGTTTGGGGAAATGGAAAAAGAAATTATGATGAGTATTTTTTCACATCCCATGCTCCATGTTCATACCAATCCTTCTTATCTGATATCCTTCCTCCTGAGGGCAATCCTTCCCCTCCCTGCAAAAAGCAACCTGCTTTCAAAAATCCCTTCACCTTTCTCTTGGCAAGGTCATAAGGCCACAAAGTGTTGCCACCACCCCCATTTCCTCTGCAGCCAGTTTCTCCCTGCTGCCGTGGCCAGCAAGGGTGACACTGAGAGCAGGAGTGTCAATGGGCAGCAGATTAGTCCTGCAGCCAGGGGACAGTGCCACGGGTCAGGGTCACCGAGCCGAGAGACCCCACTAGGGCTGTGGGAAATGCCACAGGACATCTAGGAGACACATACATAATGATTTTTTTGTTTCTGTTTTCAAGATGTACAATCAGGATTAGCGCGTGCTCAGGAGGAAAACAAAAATTTAGGAAAAATGTTCACCCACATTCCAAACTACAAATGACAAGTAACTTCTAAAGCCTTCAGCAGGCAAATTCATATTTTTTAAGATCTTTGTGAAGATGCTAATGTTTGGGATTGGCTTGGAGTTTTTATTAAAGGCTGTTATTTAATGTTCATACTACACCTGTGCCTAGAAGCCAAGCAAACTAATACCCCAAAATTCTGGGCACTATTGTAAATTAATCTTCTTAAACATTGTGCAAAGTGGTCCATCAGTACTTGATAAATCTGACTTCAATATTTTAGTACATTTCCAATTTCCTGTTCTCCTGAGTCTTGGAGATGGTAGTTCTTCAATTGCCATAGATGACAGCGCAAGATGGGAGATTTCAGTATCTGAGATCTCATCCTCTGCTAGTATCATCTGGTACTTCATCTAACTCGTGAAGGAAACAGCTGTTATTTTATTTAAATAGCCTAATTATTGCAGTTGTTCTGTTTGGCAGTTATTAAAGTTATTGCTAAATTTATTGATGCACCTGCTACTGGCTTGGCTATTGTGCAGTAGGATTTCTGCTTACACAAACTTAATTATCGTATATTTGTATATTATACCACTACTACTACCCTCACTTTTATCAGCAACTACAAAACAGTTTTCAGGTTAACTTGAAATATTTATGAAAAAAAAAAAAAGCAACCAAAACCCCACAATTATTTTTTCCAAATCTATGCCTAAAATTTTTGTATTTAGGAGTTCTGAAGACTTTTATCAAACAAATGGGGAAATCCCAGTGACTTCCAGACAGGCTTAACTTCTACCTAAGCCTAGAGAAAAATAGTTATGCTACACATTTAAACTTGATGGCTGTTAAGTACTTTTTATCTTGCTATGTGTGTTTAGGAAAGCTGAAAATCACTTCTGAAAATTCTATCTGGCAAACTAAAATTTTCCTATAAATACAACATATGGGATGTCAGAGACTTGCATGTGGTCAAAGCATGGACATTCAAATAAACAGCAGAATTTTCATCACTGATATTCAGCATTTGAGTAGATTTTACTACAGGTAGTTACACATTAAACTTGCATGAATTTTTTTTCATCCTTTTTGTTTTACTTTGTTTAATCCAAGAAGGAAAAATATCACCTTGAATAGCTGTTAGGCATGTATCTCCCTCAGAATTAGATCAGTCCTACTTACATTTCATCACTGCCTTTGAAAATTCCCCAGAGATGCTACAGTTAGTTAGATCATCTGCATCTAAGAGTCAGGCTGGCACAGGAGATAAAGCTACGAAGAGGCAGGACCAAAGCAGATCAGTGTTCCTGCATGGGTCTCCCTCAAACCAGCACTGAAACCCACCAGGTGTACATTCACCCATCTATATTCATTCACAGGTTTGGAGCTGTGACCCAGCTTTTTATTAAAATTTTATTTTTGCAGGAACTATATTTTTAATAAAAATAAAACATTTTTTTTTCCTTCACAGCATCTGTTTACAAGGAGTGTCTTTAGTTCAGTGCTAAGTCACCATTTAATTTAATACAGCTGTTTTACCATCTTGTATCAATATAAATGCTTTGGTTTATATACTTGTATGTTTTTTGGAAGCCTATATTTTGCAGGTGTGCATATTTGCTACTTTTTAATTCTGTTTTGTTTTTTCAGGTCATATCAAAATTATCAAACAAGTCTACGTTATCTCAGGTATGTTAGCCACATTTTAAATATGCCAAGCTTGACTCTGAAGCGTGTATATAGTATGGCTAGAGCAAAGCTGGAAGATCTCCATCTGAATTTTGTGGTTTCAGAATAGACTTTAAATAGCATCCTGCAGACAGTTCTGCCACTGTCCATTCTATGAGTAACAGCTTCTAATCTTTTCTTCCAGGTGCTGGATTTGGATATCCTACATAGCACCTGCATTTTAAATACATGTTTACCCAAGCCAAAGTTTTGAATACGGGTAACACTTATTCCCTCTATAGGCTGTATCGGTGCCAGGTCCTGTACAATTTGACCATCATGACAGCCTTCAGATAGCTATTATGTTTGACAACAAAGGTATTGTATGTTATATAGACAGGTTTTTTTGACACTGTTTTAAATTCTTACCTTTTCAGGTAATCTCAGTTGGAAAGGACCTAATTCACTAAACCTGGCGACTTATACTAAGAGAAAAGCATTCACTCAGTGGAAGTGTCTGCAGCACACAGCAAAATTAAACCTATGTGGCAAAACATTTAGCCAGATACTAACAGGGGCTTAGAACATTTGGATATATTCCCCAAACCTCTATTTCCACCCAGCCAATCTTACTTGGCCTGAATGTGAGAAATTTGACTAATATAAGCTCATCTGAGGTTTTTCTATCTAAAGTTAACAGTGCCTTAATCAAGCTTGATTAAGAGTAGACTGAAAAAAAGATAGAGTAGCACTCTTTTCTGAAACCATGAAGTTGCATTTGGCTGTACACTTCACCGAGATGTGTGGAGTTTGTTATTTTGACCAGAAACCTGATTCTGCCTTAGTCCGTCCGCTTACTACCAATAAATACAGTAAGTTGTGCCATGGGAATAAATTGAACTATTTTTGAATTATGGCCTGATCCTGACATGAGTTCTGTGTTGGCATATCTCGGCACTCATGACCAGTGTATTTTGTTACCATGAAACAATAACAAAAAATAAATTGCTCTCTTACACTGTACTTTAATAAGTACATAAAGTACAGAGCCCTGGTCTGTGTTGCCTTTGAATTCCCTTGGTTCCAACATCAATCATTCAAATTGCTTTTTTTTAAAAAAGCATTCTTTTTGCTTCTCAATGACTCAGTTCTGATGTTGACACTGTCACACCGCTGATGCATTAACAGGGCTTTGTATAAAATGAAAAATCTGCCTACTATCCCAGCAGTGGTTTCAGTTACAACCAAGAAGGATATAGATGATGTTTAGGTTTGAGGTAAACTGGTGTAAGTGCTATTTATACTTTAGAAATAGTTCCATATAAAAATGTAGAATTATATGAATTACCAGCCTCAGTTCTTTCCCGTGGTCTACCAGGAGTCTGGCAATGTAACATTCAAAAGAAATAATGCCTCGGTAAAGCAAGGTTAATCTACTCAAGCATGCACATGGCTAGTAAGAGCTAGTCCTGTAATCTTTCTTGATAACAAAACATATTGCAGTGGGTTCACTGGCCATATCAGTAGTGACCTTTTCTGATTTGTTTGTATTTTTCTCATGTATCCACATACAGCCATAGTTGAGGGGGGAAGCTATGGAAGAGTTCCAAAAGAGCTACCTCTAATGAGAAATGAAAGCCGTGTTAGACCTGGGTTTGTTTGAGGATGACTACCAGAAGAAATTGTGTTTCTGAAACATCAGGCTCTGAATTTTATGCTAGTGTGTATTGTCTGTTATTTTAGACAGAGCTGAAGGGAAATGGAAATATAAAGAAGAGACTCCCTTCAATTGTGGAAGATGAAGATGAAGATGAGGAGGGAGAAGAAGAGAACGGCATCCTTTCACCAATCCATACAAGAAACACAAATTGCTCTCAGCAGAAGAATGCTGGAAGCAATAAAACCCACCTAGGGAGAAACTTGAAGCAGTTGGCCTCAGGAACGGTGCCCTTTCATTCACCCATCCGTGCTTGCAGTTCAAACCCCTCAAGAACCAAACATGAAACAGAGATCCATTACTCCAGAAGGAAGGAGAAGAACCTTATGTTACACCTTTCAGCACTGACCACCGGTGGTCCACCTGACCTGAGCCCAAGGTAAGAGTTATGAATGGTTATTTTCTTCTCTATCATTTAACTCTTATTAAAGATACCATGATTGCAACACTATAAAATATTCTTCTTTAGTACTTGATACTTTTCTTCATCCCACAAAGAGGTTGTTCTCTTATTGTAGGAACTATTACACACTATGCAGAATGTTATGACTTTAGGACTTTATTGCAAAACAATGTGTTTCTAGCAGTAAAAATGGAAAGTACTGAGCAATTATGAAAATTACTATTTGAAAAGCCTGGTGTTATGGTAACATTTTGTCCACCTATAATGATATGCATTCCCACAACAGCACTAAGAAGTTTTCAGAAGTATTCTGAAACCATCAGACAGGAGCGTAGAAAACAAGTAGATGATAATACAGCATAGCTGCGCAAATACAAAAATTACTGGAGTAGGGCACTATAATGTAAAACTATTGCCTTGCAATTTTAGAAAATACTTAGGTTCTTTACATTAGAGAAAGGAAACCCTATAATGCCAGTTATGTGGAGAGTAAATATGGAGTTGAGAAAATCTGGTTTGCTATGGCATTTGGCATAAACAAAAGTCATATAATAATCTATTGTGGCATTATTAGTGTATAATTAAAAATGTTTTACTTTTTTTTACTTGTAAGATGATTTATGTATCTTGTTTCTAAATTAATGCAACATAATAATTAACTATTACCCAAGAATCTTGGGATCAGTTCTTTACAGAAATCACAGCTGTTTTTTTTCACATAGGAGGAGCTGCAGCAGTTGATCTTCCAGTTCAAGTTTTAGTTTATATAACTTGAAGTGTTTCACACATTCAAGAACTTCTTTATTCACTAGAGGAAGGATAGTAGCTTCAGCAACTTGCCATTGCAAACATGAAATAGCCACAGCTTGACCAGTATTTGTTTAGCTCTGTCAGGATATCTGTCCCTAAGGATGCAATCACAGAAAGGACATTGAGGACTACACAGGAATCTTTCCCCGTCATCATTTATTTCATCAGTACATTTACATTTCAATCAGGAGCATGATACAAACTGATTTTAATTTTGTCAATACACATGAAGATGTGTAGAAAACCAGCTTCTACAGTAGCAAAATTGAAATACATAGTGGGTATTTTCTTATTTCTTTCATAGATCTCATATGAATTAGGTTCAGGTCAGCTATCAGTAAAAGTCATTATCATTTGCATAACGAGCAGTAATTCAGGGAGAAGCTGCCTTTCATATTTTTTAATGAAATGTAATCTTGCTTATTACTGTTCTGAACATATTCAGCCAGACATTGGCACCCAAGGCTGCAAAAGCAAATGTGAAAAAAGTGTTGTTATGTGCATTATTATTTCGTATTTTCATTCATAATTTTATAGCTGTAGAATAAGCCTGTTAATAGGATGGAAAATTGGCCCAAGATACGTGTGTGTTTCAGACTTTGTTTTCCAGCCAAAACACTTGCATATTATTTCCCAGAATGAGTTTATATTATTAGAAAATTTAAACTGACAAGTTAAAACCACTTTATAAAGAGCCTTAAATGTTTGTTAGTAAGTGTTACAGGGAAAATAAGACCTTAGTTGAGATCCTCACTTTTGTTTGCTGTTGGACAGCAGTGTAAAGGAAAGGAAAGACTTTGGCTTAAATGACCAGTCAGTGCAGTTGTGAGGTGTATAGCCACAGTTTGTCAAGACTGTGCTTTGTCTGCTTAAGAAACTTGTTCTGTTGCAGATGTTCCCTAGACAAAGCCAACCAGAACTCTTCACTGGTTCTTCACTTCTTTCCTTGTACATCACAGTGAAGGCAATAAAGCTCAGAGACTGATATTTAAATAGGTTTTGGTGCTAGGAATAGAAGCTAGCATCCTAGCTTCTAGGATACAGTCAGAGTCTTCCCAATCACTTTTTGGGTACTGCCTATGAAGTAAAGAGCATCAAAAGGAAGAAAATGTAAGCGATAATAAAGAGTGCTGGGAGGAGACATTTATGCATTCAAATCTCCTCAGGCCACACACACAAGTGCACTCTAGCCCTAACTGGCTGGATAGAACATATTACATGTTAATCTTTTCTGACTTTTCGGCTTCTAGGAGTAGAAGTGTCTCTCCAGGATAAGATTCAGGGCTGTACAATAGGTAATTCAGGAAAGGGTGAGACTTACCAATTATTTCTTTTTCCCCTCATGCTTTCAGCTCACTAGATTATGTTGCTCCACAGCTGGTTCCTTGTATACAAATAAGTATCTTGCCCGTTACATATTGCCCACACAGAAGCCTGTCTTTTGGCTCTCTGTAACTAGATATTTTTGCTAATAGGGTTTCTTTTTGGTTTGAGTCTTGAATATTATAGCATCTTGAGTCTTGAAGAATATAGCATCTATAAATGCCAAGTCACGTCTGAGTAGGTTTTCCCCTGTGTGCTTTAAAGGCAGTTAAAATGTTAGCATTTCATATAATTAGAAATCTCTACAAAAAGGATATTGGTGTTTAAAATTTGCCTTTTGAAGCAGTGAGACCAGATGACATTAAATAGGTTTTATAGCAAATTTCAAACAAAGTAATCATTCAGGTTTTCAGCTGCAGTAACAGCATAGGCCACAGAAGCTCAAGCACCACATTTGAATCTCATCTACCCCCGGAGGGTGGTTAAGATTAGAGTGAAGTCTAGTAACATCCAACTGGCATCACGAATACTCAGACATGACACAGAGCCCTAAACACACATGAAGAGCCAAGAACGACAAAGTATGGTATGTGCACAGACCTTTAAGTTACATGGGTCTTCCAAGCCCAATACATCACAGATATGTGTTGTCTGTTCTTCCTTTCTCCAAACATTTCCAGTCAAGAGGTTTGCTTGACAATATCTTTATTAGACAGAAAGTCTAATTTCCATCATCACAAAGTTATCACCATTGACTGAGAGGCCAAAACCTGATTGCTTTAGCCCTTCCAGTCTAGTATTCAACTCATCTGCCTACTCTTAAGACAAAATCCGAATGTTGTGCCTGGACAAAACAAGAAATTGATGCTATCCATGTCTATCAACTGGCAGGTTTTGCCATTGACTTTACAATACTTCTCTTTATACCGCAATGTATTATAAATGAGAACAAAATTATTCATAATTATATATATATATTAAGAAGATGCATTGATTCCCCCATCTGATACCAGGTTTTTATTCTTTGTACACAGCACTTGATTATTGTATAAAAAGCTTCTTTTTTTTTTTTTTTTCCTTTTGATTTCTTGACACTGCAAATTGGAAGTCAAATGTAATGCATGAGTAGAAATAATGGACAAAGATGCCTTTTCTAATTTAGGTCCAATACCAACACTAACACAACCGGGACATTGCAGGCTCATCTACACATCTTCCTATACTCAATTTGCAAACAAGATTGCCCTGTCTGAGCCAGTCAGTTTTAACTGGGTTCCAGAATAGCTATTTGCATGGCAATGACACTTTTGACTGTGGTTTACAGAGATGCTTTCAGAAATATATTATGTTCAGGCTTAGGCTCTGCCTAGGTACGCCTAATATGGGAGCCTGACTGTTAGGTGCAGGAAGATATAAACTTCACAGCATAGTGAAGCATCTTTACTTTGCATGTGAAAGACAACAGATTACTTTAGATAGGAAAAGCAAACAACATTCAGTTCAGGTGTTGTTAGGAGCCAGAATATATTGCAGAAGCCATGAACATTTTTAAACTTCAGTTAATTATGTTTGACCTCTCATTCCTTCATCTAACAATAAGTTTTTAGTGACTCACAAGAAGTTATACCACTATGATTGGTTTTACTTTTTTCTAAACTTAAGGTTGTGCAAAATCTACCATTGACTAAAAATGTGCCCTTTAGGAGTCATTTTGACAATGTAATTATGAACGTGATATTTATGAAGCTGTTATGAAACTGCTCCATCACTGCAATTTTTCTCAACAGAATTGTTGATGGGATTGAAGATGGAAACCATAATGAGGAAGGCCAAACTTTTGACTTCAGCTCTGATCAACTCAGGCAGGAATCCAGGTTATCTCCTACAATTGGAGGTGAGTTTTGCATGGGAAAATCACTCTTTAGAGAAAACAGTTTTCATAACTGCTTTTTGCTCCCTTTTGTTTCTTCAGGTCTTGAACTGGCATAAATAGATTTAACATATATCCATGCTTTCAGTGTCATTTCATAAATAGATTCAACATATATCCATGCTTTCAGTATAATTTCACTATCACAACTGGTACTGTAGAAAAATACAACAGCGTTCTGAAGGCCATTTATTGTTTTCCTGCTAACAGTCAGTCATGATAAAACAGCTTGCAAAGAATACTGTATTTTCATGCATTATATTTTACCAGCAGTATTGTAGGACTAGCCAGAAGCCTTTTGCTCCCAGACCTCTGGGCATGAAGGCTGCTAAATACAAGGACAAAATTTAACATAAAAACATTCTAATACCAAATAAGTAAAAATAAAGGCCATATGTTAACCTAGCTCTCAATTTTTGTTATTTACAGCAGCAGAAGAGTATTGAAGTACCTAGATTTTTAGAAATAAGAAAGTGAAAACCTTGAATAGCAAGAGGTTTTGGGAAGCCTTAAATGACCTACACTCTGAGAAAGTTGATAAAATAGCACAGGAGGAGGAACAGAGCATGTCAACATGGGAGAGAAAAAAAAAAAAAAGAGAGAGAGAGAAAAAAAGAGACAAAGACCAGTGGACTAATACTGAAGTGACAGAACTAGTGCAGCCTTGACTGTTTCTAACATCCCCCTTTTTATGAGTAAACAGTCATCAAATAGCTATGTACTTTTGCATGGAGGCTATTAGGACACATTTTGTTCCTCTTAAAGCCAAACAGAAAAATAATAATAGAAGCTTAATTGTATCTATGATTTTTTAAATCAGTTGACATGTTACACGGCACAAGAACTGTCATTTTTAGTCCTTTCTGATTCAGACTGAAGAGACCAGTATGAACTTTAGTCATCATAATTTTCTTACACATCATAAACTGGACGTTGAACATAAGATTTTATTTTCATTCGATCCAAGTGCAAACTAGGTTAAAAGTTAAAGCATTGGGTAAGTGCAAGAATAGCATTGCTGTTTCCAAGTTACTATACTTCTCTCATTTGTATGCATTTGAATTATTTTCAGAGGCCGAAATTGGTGCTGCTGTGCTTGTTATCAAAGCAGAAGAGACCAAACAGCAGATCAGCAGGCTTAATAATGAGGTAATAAGCTTTTGTGTGGGTTGGAGAATATTAACAAGGATTCAAGGAATGCTAGAGAAAACTCAGAAAACTTGGGAATATGGTAAACGTGTGATAAATGAATTTGCAAAACTAGATCGGGTTCCTACATATAGGGCAGTGTGGGGCTTTTGATTCTGTCCAAGAAAGAGAAAGCCATATAAAAGTTTGTGTCACGTACTAGAGCTAAAAACAAAGTAAGGTTAGTATAGTTAGCATATCAAATTTTCTTGGGATTTATCCTCTTGTGGATGTGTCTTCTTTCCCCAAGCTGCTGCTTCTAACTTTCCTTGTCTGGGTGAATGCTATGCTTTTGGAGAATTTCCTTGAAAGAAATGCAAATTCAGTCACGTTCAAATTCACATCAACCCTGTCAAATCACCTGTGCCTGTTCAGAATGAAACAGAAGCTCATCCGTTCCTGCTCAAGCAATATGATCTGAGGAATGCAGGGCCAATATTGTTCAGTGGTGCTTTTTGTTCTTCCTTTCTAATAACTTCAAACCTGTAATTGACTATCAATCTAACACAAAAGAGGAGACATTCTCTGGCTGAACTGTTTCATATACCCAGCCACTGCAGTACTTTGACTAACAAGATGAAAGCATCAGACTAACTTCACAGTTGCACTGCAACACTAAAATCTCTTCCCACAGACTCTGCTTTTCAGTGTGAAGAGATTAGAGACAATTTCTTATGATTCCACATGAGGAAACACTTAGATAAATGCAAACACACAGTTTCACTTCTTTTTTTCCTAATCTCTTTGGTTACCAGAAACGTCAAGTTTTATTTTACTTTTCCTTCTATATTGTACATGCTTAATCTAGTTATTTTTTATTTCAATATATGAAGTATTTGGCTTGTGAACCTCTTTCATCCTGGGTCAGGTTAACTTGGTCAGATAACTTAAATGTCCTAAACTAAGAGTGCATTCATGCTTAGTTAGTCACTATGAATGCATCACCTCATTTGTGTGTCAAACAGTAGAGTTCAGATAAAAGTCTCATGCCCCATTGACTACTGTTTATTGTAAAGTTTGGTGAAAGAACTCAAAAATATCTCCAAGATGGTCATTGACAACACTATTACAATAGAAGATTAGACTTCCTACGCAATACTTCTGAAACAGACAAGTCATATTGATTCATCCCTTTTGATTTTGAAGGCAACATCTATTTTTAAAATATGAAGATGTATTAGGTGGTTATCTGCAAGAGGCAATTGGAAAGTACATTGTGCTGGGAGATGGGCTAAGGCAGGCATCTTGTGGATTAACCAAAATTTCAACTGCAGTAGTTCTGTGGTTGTTATTGCTTTTCTATTGAAAAGCAATAAATAAATCCTGGAACAGAGCAGTATGCTAAATAAAAGAAGAAAGAAAAACCATGCTGAAGGTAATTTCCCTCCATGCACAATCTTCGCTTTTCCCTACTAACACTATCTGAATAAAATGTTATGCAACTTGCTTGCTCACACAAACATAAAAAAAGAACTACAACCACATACAGTAAAACAGTAAAGCTTCCACACTGGGAAACAGAATCCAAAATCCAGAGAAAAAACTTTTCACTGTTCTGAATATGGTTCATTCTTTTAAAACTGAAGAGGGGGGAATCAGTCCATTTTTTCACATAGTATGCTACCTGTGAGATTTCACTTAAAGTAAGAGATGCTTACCATCCAAGATTTCTGCAGCTTCTCCTGGGATAGAGATGGATTTGAACCACAAATTCTTGATTAAACAAGTCAACTGTTAGCTTGTTAGAGAAAAAGGAGTCATCACCAGCAGGTCCTTCTTTCCACAGGAGCGTGACAGAAGTTGGTTCATCTATAGTCTTTGTATGTTGAGCAAGTATTAGGAGTCCTAGAAAAGGAAGAGAATCTCTGGAGATTTAAAGAGAGTACCATGAAGTTCTGGAGTCTTGCTAGCTTGAAGTGTAAGACAGTTTGTTTTCACACTGCATAACTGACTAGGGCCTGCACCAACGTGGAATGCGAAGTATTAAAACTGGAAACAGAAGGTTGTGGTAGGTTTAGTCATCTTTGGCAACAGCAGAATTGATTTACATCTAGCCTGGTTAGTGATAAAATGACTTTAATAATAATGCAACTAGGAAATATAGGTAACACAAGAATGTTGAAAAAAAAATCTGAAAATAGTTGCACTTAATGTTTAATGTTTAGTCACAGCAAAGAAACACATCTTTCTCTGATTATGGAACCTCATAGAACTTACAGAAGACTATAGAACTACATGAGGCTATGTGAATGAGTACAGAAAAACCCTACACTCTGGGAAACACACCAGACAGTCTAGAAAGCTAAGGAAAAATTATTTCAACTTTTCAGTATCTCTAAGATTAATTTACTCCATGTTGCATAAAGTACTTTACATAAAGTACATCTTCACCTTAAACATGTCTACACTAATGTAGATTGTTAGTGGTGCCTTCTAAGCTCATATTTTCTAAGTCCTCTAGCAAAGAAACCAGTGTACTGCATTCTGACCATGCCAGTTAGAATTTACACAAAAACATTTATATGCATGAGAATTCTCAATCAATGCAACAATACATGGGTATACAATAAGAACTGAGACTTAAAAAAAAGCATGAGGAGAAATTCTAACATGGTGTAGATTTAGGTTTCATACGTAACATTCTGTGCTCATCCCAGAGACAGATGGGCGTCCTTCAAGTCCTCCCATGGATCAAAAGTTACACTGAAAAAATTGCATGACACGACTATGAGGCTGCTTAATTGCAAACACGCCCCATCTGGAGTTCTGAACTGACAATACTGACTTGGTACTTACCCAAATGAGCCTATGAGTTGCCTTGCTGGAATACACTAGCTGCTCCTTGGGTTTTTTGTTGTATTTAACAACACTTGTAGACCCAGTGTTTTCATCATTCCATCACTTGATGATGACCATTAATGGAAGATTAATGACTGATGCTGCAGTAGACTGCCAGGAGTAAGTAAAGTATGGACAGTTAGAAATTAACTTCTCTGTTATGACATGCAGCCTGCTCCTGAAAGGGAAAGTATGAGAAAACAGGTCACAAGTAGCCAACAGCAGCAAACGCTATCATTAATACATTTTCCAGTGGAGATCAGAAGTCAATCAACAAATGCAAAAATAACTGCTTTCACGAAAGGCAATTGTATTACAACAGTTCACTAGTTAGCTTAAAAACATTTCAACTTTTCATTGGGGGAACAAAGACATGCATCTTCCTATTCAGACATTCAATACAGTCTGTTGTTAGCAAAGCAAAGCAAAGCAGTTACCCCAGAGATAAATCCACGAAACAAGCTACACACACCTTAGATACCCAGTGGAGCTCTTGGCAGTATTTTAGGCATATGACATTCACTACATAACCCAATGGAAAGTTCATTTATCTAAGAATGGGACTAACAGAAGACAGAGCCTTGACTGAACTTTTGTTTGTTACTTACTAATTTTAGGACTAATGGCTGCACAGAATTCCTCTAAGGAGGGTGGGGTCCAAAGTCAGCACTGCCACTTTATTAGGCAACGTGAGAAAAACTTGAACACATCCCAGACATATTCTATAGCTCTTGGGTTTGGCTGCTCAGCTGGTTACTCAGCTTCTTCATTCCCTCGCCTAACCTCACTTGTCATTTTGAGCCTGCATGAGATCCAAGCTGATGAAGGGAATTTCCCTCCGGTTCAGTATTGCAAGGTGGAGTGGAACAGGACTACTTAATTTCCTACCCTATTTGCCCGTAGCACTTAGTCTAAATGATCACAGAATAAAAAAGCCATGACTTTCATTATAGTTCAGTATGTGGCAGGCAAGAGAGTTAAGGTTCAGGTACTTGCTCCTGTAAAAATGCAATTATTTAAGCAATAGATTCAAGATTAAGTGACCGAATACCCATCAGTATGGCTCATTTTCTGAGCTGGGGGAAGCTTGATTCAAAGACCTGCTTCAAATTAGGCAGAGCAAGAATTTCAGAATAGGTCTTCTGCCTTACGAGTATGCATCCTTCCTTTGCAGAGATCTGTGCTCCCAAACTGGTCTTTCCAATGCATTTGCCTGCAAAGACTGATCAGATCAGTGTATCTAAGCGTTCAGCATTTTTTCAGAGGCACCATTTACCTGGTGCAATCATACATAAGTACTAAGGAACACAGAAGTAAAAATAGGAAACCACTAAGCAGATTTTCTGAGATATACAGGTGGCCATAAGTCTAGATTAAAGCACCTGCCTATCACTGTCCCATTGTCTGTATCCCACTAGGCTTCTAGCTCTCCATCATCTGAATGCAACTGTATGAAAAGAACATGGAAAGACTTCTACTTTGATTCAATATGCAAAACCCAAACACGATTTAAAACACAGATCAAATAAAAATAAGGAAATATCCACATTTTAGTCATATTTTTTCTCCCATGAGTTTAGTAATAAATTTAGTAATCGGGCCTTCAGAGTGCACATGTACATGTTCTATGTCCAGTGACACAGGTACATGATATCATGCTCAGATATACAGGGCATCTTGCGCAGTGCACGCAGACAAACTCAGATTTCTTTGCCATGTCCCCTTTTTTCCCATATAAGACCCAGCTCCATCATAGCCTCTTTCAGTTTCAGAACTTGGGGGCTAATTTCATACTTTTAACACACCAGTAGACCCTACAATTACAGCACTGAAACAGTATAACGAACAGAGCACTCACATTTCTCCCATTCAACTGAAAAACAAACAAACGTAAGGAAATATGAATAGGGTCAGCTTTTGTACCAGAAAATTGCCTTTTATTTAGCTGCATGTTTGAGCACTTAGTAGAAATTCATCTATTTTTAATTTTAGGGGGGTTAGATGCGAGTGCTTAAAATACTCTAAGCATTTGGCACTTAGAACAGAGAAAATGCATTCACAGGGATATTTCACTTTCATCTAACAAAAGGAACAATTCTAAGTAAATATGGTTATTTTCCAAATCACCTATACAGATTTTATAAAAAGATTATTTGAAAACAGAATTCTCATCCAGCTGCCAAAAATCAATCTCATTCTCCTCACAGGGCAGGAAAAAAGTATTCTTTTTTTTTTTTTTTATGCAAAACATTCTCCTTAATACTAAAACATATGCACACAATGGAAATAGTAATTTTATAATTGATGCCAATGAAAAAACTTAGTAATCAGGCCTTCAGTTTTACATAGGGGATATACTACTGAAGTTCAGTTTGCAGCTTGAGATCTCACATGAAGAATTCCTCTCAGTCACAGTAATTACAAATATGTTTTCTTTGTAACAAGTTCATAACTGTGAGAGAAATTATTTTGCAGCAAGACTATCCCAATAGTTTGTTTTGGAAAACATCTTTCAACCAAGAAAAGTGTGACAAAAAGCGAATCAATGACATTTATTGATGATGAAAACTAATTACAACTAATCTAACCATTTTGGATTCTAGCTATGCAAAAAGTCAAGGTATAAAACCTAGTATTATTTGTGTTAAGAAATAGAAGCTTTCTAAACCATAAACAGCAAGTAAACACATTTTTATCTATTGAGATGTGTAAAAATATATTTTCTGCTTGGCATTGATATTCATGTTTCCAAAGAACTCCTACCTTGTTGGGTTTTTTGTCTCTCTTCCTGCTCTTGTACTTTGATGACTGCACAGTAGCCTTTCCAGATATATTTTTATTTCTTTTAGTGTTAGCTTAAGAGTTATTGGCAGATGAAGGTAACAAAAATGGCTGATACCCTAAAGTTTAGGTTAATTTCCAATATGACTTATGGCACATACATGGCATAGCTCCTATATACTGTGGTGTCTTTCTTTTACTTTTCCTTGGTGGAAAGACATCTGAGACAATGAAATTAATCAAGAGAGGAAGCCATGCAGTGCAAAAATCAACTAGGCACCAGAAGTTGACTTCAGATTTGAATAAAAAATATTATTACCACAACAGATCATCTACTTAACTCTCTAAAAAGCATTTAAAAACCCTCCTGTACTGAAAAAGTCTATTTTCCCAACATCTAAATGTAAAATTCTGTTGGTATCGAGTTCATTGCTTTTTCTCTTATGCCTAGAAGACATAAGAAAAAGCTGACTGCCATTCTCATTCTAAAAGCAATTTACATAGGAAACATTGTTCCAGCAGATCTCAACAAACCAAATTCCTTCTGCCTCTCTTTTCCCATCACATTTTCTAAAACTCTCCATTGGTAGCATTTTCTTTTATATTGTCTTTAGTTAGATCTTTTAAGTCACTGATAAAGGACACGATCCCAAGCCTCACCAGCCTAAGTAACTCCTAGTGAAAAGAACCCCCTTTCTGTGTCCAACAAAAAAAAAATAAAATGCTGTTCATATATCCTGGGAGCATGATTAATGCCTGCAAAGTGTCATTCAGCAAAACTCCACTGACATTTTTCTATTATATTATGTATAGGCAGAATATTGTACTTAGATTCACACCTCTGACATTTTCTCTGCAGATGTAATGTTTAACATTTATCTTTGTTGAATTTCATGTTACTGATATTTAAAACTGAACATGAATTGCATTTAGCTGTTAAAAATAAACATTAAATAAAAACATATCAAGATGGGCTGCTAAAAAGAATGGCTTGAAATGTCCATGGATGACAGCAAACCACTGATCATAACCCATTCCTGTCAAATATAAATCCAATTCATAGTGAGTATGCCTTGGTCGTATTTTCTTAGCAGATTTAGAAGAATGTCACATGGACAGCAACATGTGAGAAGTCTTCTGACAAGATATGTATATATATATATATATATATATATATATTACATCTACATTTTTTTCTTATCTATTAAACCAGCTTTTCAATTAAAGAAGAGGATTACATTGTCTTACCACAGTTTATTCTTGAGAAATATTTATGTTGCCTGTTCTCTTTTAACTATTCCTTTAGGTGCTTATAGAAATTACTTAATATTTTTGCCCGATATCATATATAAAACCTCAGCCTTTCTTTCAACAGTACATATTAACAGCTTCTCTTGTCCCAGCCACCTGGGATTTCCATAATCCTCTGTTTGGTCTCAGTCAATAGCTAGTCAGGCAGAGTTTGTCCCTGATACTTCCTGAAGTCCTTGAAGCAGTAATTTCCAAACCTGGTCATCTTATTACCATCATCATGCTGATGCTGTCCTGATTCTATGCCAACCTGAAAGCAGCATCCACATCCAACAACAAAGAGCCACCAATTATAATTAGAACTGCTGTTTGGGAACACTTTTTCTTGACTGACTTTCATAGGAGTCCTGTTGACTTCAATTGTCTAGTCCTTTATACTTTTCTGTTCTGCTCTTACTTGTTTAATACCAACAATCTTAGTGTCCTAATTTACCCAGACAGATTGGTTGCCCTGGAACTACCTGAGAGCTGACTGGTGAGTCAGCAGAGAAACCAGAAAATTTTATTCTACTCCTACATGATAAAGCCAATTTCACAGCCCTGCAGATTTCTGGATTTATTTCTCTAAAACTGAACCATCACATCACTGCACAAATCCTATATATTTAATCTGAACTCAGATTAACTGCTCTGGATATTTTCTTTTTTCTTCTGCAACTAGCTTTATTCCTAAAGTACCATTAAATCAGAGATATCTATCACCATAGTACCAACGGCCACAGAGATGCTAATAGACGATCAGTGAAACGTCTGTCTCTGCTCAGTTCTCATTTCAATCATTCAACAGTGCTTTTACTGGGAAACAGAGTATCAGCAGCTCGTTAATCTGAGCCTTGAGAGACAACTCATTCTGGCTGAAGGTCTCCTTGACTCTAAGAAGCACCACAACAGAAGCAGCAATGAAACACCAAGCAAGGGAACAGAGAAGCTGCCATATTCAGTGCAAACTAGGGATTATCCCTGCATTGCCAAAATACAACTTTCCTTTCTCAAGCAGCAAATTTTCTTCTTCATCACTTATTTGGGTGTTCAGAAAGAGTCATGGTAGGAAGATGTCTGAGTGAAGTTTGAATTAAAACAGTACAGAGACAAAAAAATGCCAATGTATTAGGTTTCTAATCAGAAAAAAAAAAAAAAGGTTATTCCAGATTTATCAAAGAACAGTGATGAGATAGGCATCCTAGTAGAAAATATAACATTTTAAAAAAACAGTAAATGCTGGAATACATAATGGAAAAAAACAAAGAAACCTGTTTAGCCAGTATCATTTAAACAAAGCAATAATCACCATCATCACCTTATGTTATTTAGAGGTTTTCATCACTTTTATGGAATGGTTTAAATACAATCACCTCCATTCCCACCTAATTACATGGAATAAAGTATTCAAACTGCACAACAATTTAACAATGGTAGTAAAGAAAAATACTCTTTCTACCCAAAGGGTTGTAGTAATTTGAAAGTGCAAAATGCATCTATTAAAATTTATGTTGGTCAGGGCATCAGAAAAGTCCATGTGCATATGTTAAATGTCCATATTTAAAAAAAAAAACAACCAAACAACTGAGTTTTTAACCTCTGTTTTGAAAGATATTCTTTCTGTACAAGAGAGTCTGCTAAAAAGGTACCAACACATTTAGTTTAACCAGCCTGAGAAGCACCTCTTCCTAATTCAAGTCAAATCTGTATAAATCCCAGTTTCTATATCAGGAAACATTGCAGTACCTTTTTCAAGTCCTAGAAACTGTTAAGGCAGCATTTCAACTATATTTAGGATCTCACAGATCGTTTTAAAGCTGTCTGCCTAGCACAGCAGGAACCATTTGCACAGCTAGCTGTATTGCCTAGAAATAATCACTGAACTCCTGAAAATAGCCTTACCAGCACGCAAGGAATTAGTCCTTTCACTCAGGACAAAACTGTGCTGTATTCCATTTCTGTTCATAGACTAGAATTCCTTTTGCTTTCTATCTCTGTTCTTTTGTACTTTCTGGAGCACTGTGAAATTGTTAACATTGTTGATAAAATTGTTCCCTGTTACACCTGCTTATATGCATCTACTCAAGAATCTCTGCAGGGTGTCAAAAGGATAGCATAAACAGTACAGTATCAATAATAGCAGTAATAGTATATTATATAAGTATATAATAATGTAGAGATAGATGGTAATTAATAGTAGCACAGATATTGGAGGTCTAATCCGGTAAATTTAACAGTTTGCAAAATCTAGAAAAGGTTTTAAATGATCCAGAAAATTACATGTTTGCTTTGCCTATGTGTCCAGCAGTATCAGTCCAATTAGATCTTACTAAATTGTCGTCAATTTCTAATGAAATTTGGCACAACTACTTCAGATCTAAACCCATCATACTACTGGAAACTGTTAAAGCATACATCAAAGGCTGGTTTATCAGGTCAGTTCCTCTGACTGTGGCAAGAGCAAGCTTATGAGAAGACAGCACTCTAGGAGCTAGCTGATAAATCAAAAATAGTATCTGGGCACCAGAGCAAGTTACAATTAACAAAAATTCAGGACTGCCACAGGTACTGATGCTGGGGTTGATTTTTGCTGTAGTGTCTCAATGAATTGGCAAAAGAAACATGTTGAAGAATAACTAAAATTTTAAAAAAAACCTTGAAGTAGTGGGAAACAGAAGAAAAAAACATAGAACAAACCAAAAAAAAGACATTTTAATGCTGCAGAATTTTTCACACAGCGTTCATAGTTTGGGTAATAGTTTTAGCATATTCATTTAGCATAGTTCATAGTTTGAGCATACTCATAAGGGAGTATCAATCTTCCCACCTGAATGACTGCAGAAAGCCCTGTAAAATGGATGCAAGTTGGGCAATTAGGCACAGAAAACTGTTGCTTTATCTGCTCGGAGCAGGGGCCAGTGACGGTCCTTAAATAGAACTGACAATCACTGAATCTAGGTAACCATGGGTTTAGCTGTCCTTCTTCCCTCTTTCTTCCCAAAAAGCTTTTAGAGGTTTTGCACTGACATCTCCCAGTCCCTGACGGACCACAGAAGCTCACAGTGTGCTTCCTTACTGTCTGACAGTACCGAGAACCTTCTCCAGCTGCTCTGACCTCACAGCAATTCCGTCCACAAATCACTTTCCTAACATATTTTAATCCCTCACATTAACTGAAGTTCAAATGAGCTACCAGGCATTCAAGTGATCTCAGCTGGTAGAAGAAGATCCCATGATTATTTTCTATTTAGCTTGAGTTAATAAGGCAACAAGGCAGAAAGAGAGGGAAGTGGAGAGACGGAGAGAGGATCCTGTAATGTAAGTCAGGGGCTTCCTCCCTTCAAGCATTTTCCCTCCAGGGGTGATGCAATCATTACAAAAGCATGAAACAACACAAAACTCTTAGCTCAGAGAGAAATGAATAGACATATAGGAGCTGTACTGGAACTTCCTACTTCCCTTCTAATGAAACATTTATTTATAATTATTGTACCTGTAGTAATGCGGTCAAACTCAGCCTGAAATGTCTTCTCAGCAGATTTCTTTGGAACTATCCTGTCAGAAAAATGAAAATTGTATTTCTATTTCTGATTACATGAAAATTAATCCGTGTAGGGCACCTTATCAGTGATGTCTTTACTTCAGGGCAAAAGAAGGCCCCTGAATTAGCTTTTTTCTTTTTGACAGGGGGTTTGTCCTTCTGAAGATAAATATGCAGCCATGTCTTTTTTTTCAACAAAATATTTTCACTAGTATCAGTATAAGAAACTCTATTTTAACAGTGATGACAGTGGTTTGACCTAAAATAGACTGATTAGCTACCATGGAGACAAAGGTCATTTCTACTTCTTGATACATTTCTCTTTATTAAAAATAATTGACTGATTTTAGCTTCCTACAAACTTTTTCTTAAAAAAGAAAAAGGAAAGACAAACACTTTTAAGTGGTGAGCAGGTCACTTATGTTTTTGTTAGGCTTTTCATTTCCCAAAATGTCCTAACAAATGTCCCCATTAATGTTCATATACCAATTTACCTTAAAACACAAAATCAGAACTTGTCAATCTTATCCCCATACAAACCAGCAGTTTTGGGGATATTAAAGACTTCATATAATTAATGTAATTAATTGGATGCTGTCAGTAGTTTCAGCATTTAAAAAAAAAAAAAAGTCTAATAGAAAACATGATTATTCCTGTTGCATAAACATACCTGCATGAAAGCAAACTGTTTCATAGGCTTTTATATTGTTTACAAGTTTAGGGGTAGCAAGTGGGTTTTATAGTTTCCAGTTTCAAAAATAAGAAATATTTTTGTTTGTTTGGTTGTGGGTTTTGTAGTAGTCCACTGGATTATAACTACTACTTGCACCCAACAAGTTTGGGTATGAGTTTCTTTTACTGTGAAGACAGCAGTATACTTCACAAGTGTATTTCTGAATAAAATTTCAATTAGCTCAATTTTATACCATACATCAGTCTAAAATAAGTTAAGAAAAAAGGTTGTTCATTAAAATATTTAATGACTTATCAAGAAGCTATTGATGTCATTGCCACTGGAAATCATCTCAGTTCTGACTCTAAGGACATTCTTTATAGAGAGAGTATAATTTTAAATCAGGTGAATTATGCCTACAAAATGCTACAAAGCATTTATTGAGTTGCTTTCATAATTTCAATATGCCACACGAGGTGTAAGATGTAGCTGTGGTAAAGCAGATGGGTGGACTGTTTCCCACCCATATATTAGTAGAGCATATTTCTTTAAAGCAAAGACACTGTGCCACAGATTTAAGCTGATAATGTTAGGAAAAAAGGTGTGTATATGCGTATTTCAGGCATGACTACCTACATACTGTGATGTTTTGCCCTGCCATAACAGGTGACAACTTTAACTCAAGAAGTCTCACAGTTAAGTAAGGACATGAAGAACGTGATGCACCTTCTAGAGAACCTGCTCACATCCCAGAAGCCTCCAGGGTTCTGTGCCATGCACAGCATATCTCGAAGTCCTACCCTGGAAAGTCTGCAGTCTCGGACGTCTTGGGCTACACGTCAACCTTGCACGCACATGCAAGCTGGGAACTTTACTTGCACCAAAGCACAACTTTGCCGCGGCAACACGCTCTGTGACATTTGGAACACAGACTCTGTAGGCAGCAGTCCCCAAAGAACTGAACCCAACCTGCAAAATTCTATGGACAGTGAATTCTGTTATACACCGGGCCTTCACAATTCCCCCTCCCAGTATCAGGTAACTCAGAAAGACAATCTGCAACTTTTAAGATGCACCTCTCCCCATTCAGACACTACTTTGACCCCTCTTCAGTCTATTTCAGCAACTCTTTCTTCTTCAGTATGCTCTTCATCAGAGACATCGTTACACCTCGTGCTCCCCAGCAGATCGGAGGAAGGTAGCTTTAGCCAAGGAGCAATCAGCTCACTAAGCCTTGAGAACCTGCCAGGATCATGGGACCTGGAAGGAACAGCCGGACTAGTTTCTGCACAGACCCCAGATTTCCCCATAGACGTTGTAACAAGCACAAAGGATGTTAAAGATAAAGATTACCAAGCCATAGATGTATAATGAGAAACAGTGAAGTGATACTCAAAGCAGGTTCCACAGCTGCCAGTTTTAAATTTAGAGAGTACTGCATGACTGCTTTACTTGACCTTTTCTCTAGCAATCACGGAGACTTACAAACATGAAAATTCAGATTTATGGAAAGTACGAAAGGTATTGCTGGTTCATACTATAGGGAAAAAAAAAAATCTAGATTCTAGAAGCATGTTGAAAAGCATTTTGTATACAGATATAAGTTAGTGGTCTGTTTGGCAGACTTTTGTGACAGTCCAAAGACCCTGAGGGTCAGAGCAGCTGGAAGTCTAGGACAAAAGAACTGTCATGGGTGGCTTTTGTTCATCAAAGCAAAGGTTTCCCCTGAGTGTCTGCCTGTTGTTCCCAAACAATATCTATGGCACTGTTTGCTTCAGGTAACCGTGGGTCCTGCTGGTCTGTTTGTCAGTTCTGCCAAGGCAAAGGGACAATTATCGCTGCATGTCATCTAGACAATCAACCAAATAGAGCTGGTAGAGAGTGGTTAGTTGTTGCACGTTGTTTGTCATGTAAATGAAACCTTCTAATTTATCTAAAAATACTATTTTTATATACTTGGTATGAAACGTACTTAATTATTTAAAATATTTATAAGAAGAATAAGAGTTTGTTTTCATTTTGGTAAAAGCTTGCAGTTTTAACAAGAAATGCACTATCATCATGTACTAGATCAAATACTATTTATTGTTAAGATATTATGTAGTTTACAAATGGATAACATTTTATGTGCATGCAATTTGCAATGAATGTATTCATGCTGGTGGAATACAAATAAATTAAGGTATTATTTTATTTAAAAAAAAAAAACCACAAAAACCTGGAATGTTGTATCCTGGACCAAGTCAGTTATCACTGCTTAAAAAGTGGATTGTTATACTGATAACATTAAGTACCCCTGGTTTGAGTCTTAGTAGTACACCTTTAGTGATAAGACCAAGTCAACATTTTACTATGCATTCCAGTTTTAAGATTTTATATCTGAACAAGAAAATTAAGAGGGATGAAAGCCACTAAGCAAACTGAGGAATATTAAAGGACAAAATTACAATGGTTTAGTAAGAATCAAATAATTTAGTAAGAATCAAAAAATAGTTATTTATTTGATGTTTTTTTACTTACATATGTAAAAACTAGATTTGACCTTCAGACAAAAAAAAAAAAAAAAAAGACTAAAGGTTTGGAAAATTGTTTGACCCAGAATACAATTTAGTGCCCAAAGGAAATATGAAGGGTTTTTCCAATATTTAATGTATTAGAAACTTACATTGCTGCAGTGCAACCAGAGCTATGGCTTTGCATTGGAATTTTGATTTGTTTATTTAAAGATGCACAGTATGCATCATATTTGAATGTTCTTTGGCAAGTTTTCTAAAAAAACATGTTTACAACCCAAAATAAATGTTCTAAAATGGAGAAGTAAATTAAGTTACATTTAATAATTAAAGCAAACTGGCAATTATCAAATTAAAAAATTGATAGACTCACAGATTTTTGTTTAACTTAAGAGATTTTTTTTCTGAAAACTTCAAAGACTAAGTTCATTGTTAACATTTGGATGTGTGCAGGAACACAAATCCTAGTTAAAGTCTGTGCCCAGCTTACACCCTTTCACATCCTTTTTCCCACTGGTACAAATTAAGGATAAAATGTCAACTCTCATTTCAAGCTGCCTGAATTTTGTCAGTGAGTTTGCACTTCAGCGTGGGTGTTTATATATAGGGTTTCCTATTTCCCTTTATTCCAGCTTTTTCTTATTTTAAGGTTAAACAGAGAAGTGCTGATTAAATAAGGCATGGTTCAGAAAGTAAAAATAAATAAATAAATAAACAGATTATTAACAAATACTACCAAACACAGGTCTATGGTGTTTCTGCAAATAATCCTGGCTCATCTTTAGCAATCTGCCATTGTCCACCCTGCCTCAGGGCAGGAGGATGGGGCAGGGGGAGGCTGCCTGCCCCCCACACCCAGGGCAGGCGCCCACTGGCAGAGCCCCACTTGCCAGCGGTCAGGAGCGGCGTAACGTGGGGCAGCAGGGATGAGGGTCCTGGCAGAGCAGCCAGCAGCTTGGTGGTGACACACCACCACCTCACCTCAGCAGCTGGCCAGAACACCGTACAGCCATGCCCCTCTGCCGTCCTTATCTTAAAGAGCAGATGCTGGTCCCTTGCAACGCACAGGCACATGCAGCAGCTGCCTGCAAGTCCCGATTCTTCGCTGCCGCCACCTTCGTGTCACACAAGGTGACCTGCCCTCAGACTGTTACAGTCCTGAAATGCACGGGCTGATCTAAGCTCACCCTGTTCCAGCTACTGACTGGGGCTGCACACACTATTTGTCTACCACGCTTAGTTCCCAATTTCATTTAATAATTTCCATTACATATATAAAGTGGGAGCAGCGTTTGCTTTCTCGTTTTATAAGCAATAAACCATTATGCATATGCTTTAAAGTTTTGGTATGGCGGTTTAGGGTTTTTTTCCATTATAAACATAGTGTTGTGAGATTAAAACTACAAAAGTGTAAAAAGGTCAGTGGAAACAAAAAGCCACTCTGCTTAAATAGTCATAGCTTTACTGCTGTACATTTAATTCTCAAATTAAAAAATGCATGTGTGGTAACTGAGAAGCAGCACCAGAATATCTGTCCTAAGTAGTTCCTTGTTTCTGCAAGCATCAAATACATCCTACAGAAAGCTGACAAACACTATGCCATTGGCTATAGTTTCAAAGGGGACACACAGCCATTACCTCGATTGCAGAGAGTCTGCAAGTTGGGCATCACACAGGTGAGTGTGCTGCCTTCCAGGGAAAAGCTCAGTGAATTTAGGGCAGGACAAGAATTAATCCCAGGACAAAACCAAGTAAGCAAAAAGAAAGGTCAGCAAAACAGAAATCTGAATTTGAAGGGTAGTTCCATTTCAAACTTCCTGACACCATTATATTATGAAAACCTGAGGAAAAGAAACACCCAAGCAGGTTTGTTGGAAAATATCTGGCAACCAATGCATCAAATTTCAGCTTTGAAGGTAAAATGACAATTCTTAGGACAAATGGGAAGGCACATACATTTCGAATAGAACAGTATTATCTAGACAACATTACCATGAGCAGAATATTTCTACATCCAGTGAGGCCATGGAGGATTTCTGGGTTTAAAGTAACAATCACTGTAATATTCAAGTGTTACCTTCAAAAGGTGTTTATTACGAACATCACTAGAAGCATCCCGCACCCTAACATCCAACAGCCTAGCTCAGACAATTTACTGTATTCCTTTTTGCACTAAGCTTTACAAAAATAAAAAATAGAATCAATTTCAACAATTTTGCTGTTCTTCCCATCTGATTCTGCATCACTTCCTAAATTTGACACATTTTCTTCTTTTCTTGCATTTTCCATCACTGTTATTTTCTTCTTCCGTACAGTAACTGTAATCTGTATTTATTTATTTTCCCTCACTCATTCTCTTTTGTATCTCCTTTATAACACCTCCAAACTCAACCATTTCTTTCCTCATTTCCTGGCCATTTCCCCAGAAAGAAACAAGAAATGCACTAAGTGATTACTGAACACATTCATGCAGTAGGACAACAGATTTGGTCTGTGTCAAGATTCAAGTAGTAAACCGCCAGTCTCTAACCAAAATCTCATGCAGTGCTACCTTCTCACAATGCTGCAGTTGCCTGCATTGACAATGGGAAAAAAGAAAAAGCAAAAGAAACCCACCCAAACTAGGATCCCCCATTAATTTTCTCCTGTCTTCTACTTTTATAACTTCAGATATATTTTTAAAGACATGTATTTTTGTTGTGCTCAAGCTAACCACTAGATTCAATTTAAGAAACACAGCTTAACACGAGTTCTGCAAATACTCATCTTTTTTTTTACAAGTCATACCCAGCTCTTGTGGAAACCTTGCTTTGACCTATCAGTTGGTTATCTACCACAGATCATTTACCCTCTAATTAATCTATCACCTAACTGCACATGAGATTTCAAAACATTTTATTTTATGAGGTAATTTTGTAACACACTGTGACAATAGACTTACCTGGTAGCTTGTGAAAAAAACATGTGTTTCACAAATCAAGGTTTTGGATAAAGCAAACTGTTCTCAGCCTTTCCTCCACCTTCTTTCCTTAAGCTAAAAATACTTGTTTCCCACACCCCTCTCAGCGGGACACATTGCAGATATTCTGTGCTGCTGGGCTTACCACAGAAAGTGCACAGCCATATTCCCGTTGTCTAGAAAAACATTTCTATCAACTTACCTCAGCATTAAAAAAATGAAGCTATAGTTGGGAATTTAAGAAGCAATGGAGTGAGCAAAAAGAAAAGGGAAAAGGCTGGTACCTGGTTTCCTGGCTCCATCCCCTGACTCAGTAAGCAGAATTTGCACAGCAGTCATCAATTCCATCAGCCTACATGGTACTGAGTCTTTGCTTCACTCAGAAAATCACATAACCTATCTTAACAAACCTGATCTCCTTCCATGACAAGGTGACCACCTAGGGAATAAGGGAAACACTGTGGATGTCTACCTGGACTTCAATAAAGCCTTTGACACCATCTCCCACAGCATTCTCCTGGAGAAACTGGCTGCTCATGGCTCGGACAGGTCTACTCTATATGTTGGGTAAAAGCTGGCTGGATGGCCGAGCCCAAGGAGTGGTGGTGAACAGTTACATCCAGCTGGTGGCCGGTCACAAGTGGTGTTCCCCAGGGCCCAGTGCAGGGCCTAG
Organism: Microhierax caerulescens; assembly: GCA_035590215.1. Taxonomy (NCBI): domain Eukaryota; kingdom Metazoa; phylum Chordata; class Aves; order Falconiformes; family Falconidae; genus Microhierax; species Microhierax caerulescens. Next base: position 105,020,422 of record JAVJGJ010000047.1, read on the forward strand.
TCCTGTTTAATGTCTTTGTCAATGAGCAGGACGAGGGGATTGAGTGCACCCTCAGTCAGTTTGCAGATGACACCAAGTTGGGTGGGAGCATTGACCTGCTGGAGGGCAGGAGGCTCTGCAGAGGGGTCTGGACAGGCTGGACCGATGGGCCAGGGCCAACTGTATGAGGTTCAACAACGCTCAGTGCCGGGTCCTGCGCTCGGGTCACACCAACCCCAGGCAGCGCTACAGGCCTGGGGAAGGGTGGCTGGAGGGGCCTGGTGGAAAAGGACCTGGGGGTGCTGGCTGACAGCCGGGTGGACATGAGCCATTGGTGTGCCCAGGTGGCCATGAAGGCCAGCAGCACCCTGGCTTGTATCAGAAACAGTGTGGCCAGCGGGGCAAGGGCAGCGATTGTCCCCCTTTACTGGGCACTGGTGAGGCTGCGTCTTGAATTCTGTGTTCAGTTTAGGGCCTGTCATGACAAGGGGAACATTGAGGTGCTGGAGTGTGTCTAGAGAAGGGCAGTGAAGCTGGTGAAGGGTCTGGAGCACAGTTCTCATGAGGAGCTGCTGAGGGAGCTGGGCTTGTTTAACCTGGAGAAGAGGAGGCTCGGGGGACCTTATCACTCTCTACAATTACCTGTAAGGAGCATGTAGACAGGTGGGGGTCGGTCTCTTCTCCCAAGTGAGAAGCTACAGGAAGAGAGGAAACAGCCTGAAGTTGCACTAGGGGGGGTTTAAATTGGCTATTAGGAAAAAAAAATTCTCCACTGAAAGGGTGGTGAAGCATTGGAACAGGCTGCCCAGGGGGGTGATGGGATCACCATCCTTGGAAGTATTTAAAAAACAGGTAAATGTGGTGCTTAGGGACATGGTTTAGTGGTGGACTTGGTGATCCTTGGTTAACAGTTGGACTTGATGATCCTAAAGGTCTTTTCCAACCTGAATGATTGGATGATTCTATTTATTCTGCCAGTTTGATAAGTACATTCTGCATTTTATCATCCAGTTGTTGATAAAATTAATAGTAATAGACAGCAAACACATCCCAGCAGAGCCTGTTTGTACATTTCTCATCTGGAGAAATCATTGACAGTTAAGACTTGGTGTCTCTTTTCTCATAACTACAGCATTAATGTCATAGAGGTTTCATTTAGAGTATTTTTATTAAAAGCTTACTTGGGAAAAATAATGGAAAATAGAATCAGATGACTTTAAGTCAAGAGTTATGCCTGCATTTCCTCTCTCTTTAAGGCCCTTTACGCTGCCAGAAGAGGAGTTGAAGTGTTTTTACATGACGGGTTTTGACACTTTCAGGTTGGCCATTACTCAGCTCCTTGGTACTTTTCAGGTATCGAGTCTGTTTTTTTGCTATTTTTCTGCAAATTAAAATTAAACTAGATTGCCTGTGTCTCAGTTTTTCATCTTTTTCCTTCCTTCTAGCTTTTATATGCAGAGTCAGTATTTGCTTTTTTCTAGGCTTTTGACGCTTTATCTGTCCTCTTTGAATTCTTAAAGAAAACTGAGATTGGCTTTTTTTGTTGTTTGTTGGTTTTGTTGGTTTTTAGCCATTCCAGGGCTTCCTTGTCAACAGACAATAGCTGTGGCATTTCTACCGTAATAGTTTTGCATATCAGTTGAATTTATCATGATTCCCAATATGTTTTTTCAGGTGCTGTTATCAATGGAGATAATAATGAAGAATTGAAATGAAACTGCAGACATTTATTTCCTTGTGATTGTTAAAGGAGCTAGCAGTGGTGATAGATAAAGTTAATTGAATATAGGCAAGTTTGTTTATTGGAAGAGCTCTGACAATTTTTTCATAGTTATTCAGTGAGTGAAGGAGCATCTTTTGTGCTGTGCTAACAAGGAGTTCTCAAATCAAGGGACAGATACTAGATTGTTGCAATGTTATGAACATTAACAACTATATTTTCACATCGTAGTAGTCTTTCCATACAGGTTGAGGCTGATTAAAGCTAATTTGTGCCTCCTATGTGATGGCAATGCAAATCACTATCGACAAATCCCCACATGTCTGTTTGTTTCCTTTCAAGCCTGCCTTGGTTGTTGGTGCAGGGATGTGCTGCAGATCCTCCAGGGCAAAGCGGTGGCTTGGCTCAGCTCCACAATCCGCTCTGAGCATTGAGGGCTTGGAGAAAGTGACGGAAGTGTTATAAACAGACTAATAACACGATGTGAACTGATCTGAGCACCTCTGTCCTGCATACCTTTAAGTTTTTGCTGTGCCTGGACTAGCTTTCTTGGCTCAAAGTGGTTCTTTGCTTCAGACCTGTTTCACAAAGCTTTTTCCATCATAGGCTTTGTAGTCTGCTGACTACATGCACTGGGCACAAGCTCTACTGCTTCCAAAGTCCTCATTTGAATGTCCCACTGTAGAAAGGACACTTGAAATTCAGGTTGCAAAGTGTGTTAGGATATTCCTTTTTTTCCAATTGTTAATTTTTCCGTGTAAATTAGGACGATCATAAATGCAAATGAGCAGATTTGTTTAACTGGGGAGATTCATTCAGTGTCTGGTACCATAATTCTTTGCTTTCTTTCTGGCAGTTTCTCTTTTTCAATACTGTTTTTATTAGTTTCCACAAAAGACAGTGTATGTTTATGCTTAGTACTTAAATTTTTCCTTGCCAAGCAAGTTCACAAGAAGCAGTTCAGTTTCTTGTGAGGTAAAGGTGAGATACTAAGCTGAGTCAGAACTCTGTGATGGATGCAATTTGCTGAGTAAACTACACAAATTGCACGAATACAGGAACATACCATTGGGTAAGGTCGTGGAGAAGACTGAGCCTTGGCAGCAAGCATTTGAGTGTTCTCTGTTCCAAATATTAGCTGAATTTATGAATACTCTGCTGAAACAGGTGCACTATACTGCTTCCTATACATACTAACAGGTTGAATGTTGTCTGTGCCATTGAAAGGCTCCCTTGATCACCTTTTGTCAAAAACCTACCTCTATGAATGCAGTTGACCTGTAGATTACTGAAAACTGCTTTCTAACAATCAAAAAGAAAAAAAGAAACAGAGTACATTAAAATCTGCCTTGTTAGTTTTGTCCAAAATTATGCATTTATGTGTAGTTCCTTCAAATGAAATTATAGATATTGAAATCACCATTATGTATCCTAATTATCCACCTTCTATTAGATGTAATCTTTGGGATCCATTTCTTAGCAGAAAGTAACAAACCCCAGTAATAACAAAACCTTTATTCTAAACATGCCTTTCATTTCCTTGTTGACAAGTGACATTGTGTATATGCACATTAACGGTTTAGTGTAAAGATGTGGACATAAATTTTCCTTCTTTTCATATCTTAAGCCATTTACTTGGCAAAGGTTAAAAAAGGATGGAGGTGCTGCATGGTCTGATGTATATGTCGATTTATAATATACTATAAAGTATAGAAAGCTACTCCCAGACATCTGCATGTGTTTTAATACTTGCCTGCATAACTTCCTCTCGCGGTTTTATTAAAGAGACTGTCCGCTTATTTGCATGCGCATGTTCTTGGCCTTCCTTTCTACATCTTAATGGATGTGAAAATTTCTTGGTGAGTTGCTCTCATTAGAACTAGTGACGGTACTGCACACTTGCCTGTTAAGAAATCCTTCTCCACAAATTGAAGTAAACTAGGAAATCATGATAAATTATAATTGCCTTACAATTAAGAATAGGGCTGAAAATGAAGCTTCTCTTTATGGTGTAGGATCAATTAACTACCCCTTAGAGATACTAAGTTATTAACATGCTAATATTTTTTTTTTTTCTGACCAAGTTGTAGCCAGGACACAAATTGCTAGCAGCTGACATTCAAAAGAGGTTTTGAATTACTAAGTAGAAAACTGAAAAGAAATTGCTGTTTTACAGTAGAGCGATCTTTCATTAAATGTTACATGCGATCACCAGCTTTCCCAAAAAGGTATGGAGCATAACACACTTCAGAAGGTATTGTGCTAGTACAAACATTGTACTCCTTATGTGAACGTGTTTTATGGGAATGTGGTTAATGTACTTGCTGGGTCACTATTCCCACTTTAACATCACTTCAGATTCTCTCAAAAAGAAGACGACCAATAGATAATTGACAGAAGGAGGAACAATGTAACCCAGACATACATCTCAAACGCCTGTATTTTTTTCAGTAGAATAATAGGGAACTTGAATGAAACAACCAAACAAACTCTTGGTTGCAAGAGAAATATCACATCTATAGCTGCAGGATTATACTGGAATGTACAGTTAAATATTCCCCAAGCTTCGTAATTTTCTCTTATTTTTCTACCTTGCTTTTGTCACAGATTTAATATGATATAATCTGAATTTATCGTTTGGGGAAGAACCATTCTTGGTTTTCTGCTTGATTGGTAAATAATTAGTGGAAATGTTTTTACTAAAAGGCAGAAAAGAGCCTGTTGCTCTTCACGGTCTTTAAGTCTGTATTGCCAAAGCAGAGGATGAAATGCTTGTCCTTGAAACTTCTTGCTAGAATACTCTTTGTGTTCAGTAAGATGCATAAAACAAGTGTTATGATTGCTGTTAAGTGCTGACATTGAAGAACTGATGTTTACTGGGATATACTGGACGTCTCTAAAATTGGAACAATATGACTTAAATTTCTTTTGATCCTCTTTGCTAACCTTTAGTGTAGATTTAATGTTCTGGATTCAGAGCAAGCTCATTAAAGACTTGTATAATGAAAAGTTAGAGCAAGTGAGTTGTGTTTCAATATGAAATAAGTCAAGCCCAAGTTAACCAGGTTTGTGAACCTGGACTGAATTTAATATATTCTCCCCATCTTTTTTAGCTTTTGATTTGGAAAGAATTTGTAAATCAAAAACTCTAAAGGTGTGGACCCATAGAAATTGAAGATAACTGTATGCTGGACCCCAGACTCCCGAATTTGAATTTCTGAAAAGGGTTGATATTCACCAATTCTGGGCTTTCCCCAAGTGAGTTGAAGGCTTTCACATATCCAGTAAAACTTGATTACTGAATTCTATGTGAAGAATCAAATAAACTTTTGGAGAGAGCAAGCCATTAGAAAAGTGCTCTTGCACCTCAGTCTTTGTCTCTGACCTGTATTTCTGTTACAAAAAAAGCAGGCATTAGGAAGCTGGTGTGTCAGATTATTTACTGCTAATGTAAATCCAAGTATCTCTCTTTTCACCCTTCCCCAGGAGATTTGGACTGTGTCGGGGAACCTACATATCATCTGCTTCTATCAAGTAACTGTATTTGAAACAGTCTTTCTAGAAGCATTTCTGTAGTAGAAGGTGATGGTAAGCTCAGTGGTGGTATTGATTTATTCAGACAACACACACTAGAAATACTGTGTGCAAATACAATTAAGATAAGCCTAATTCAAATTCTTCACCAGAGTAGAAACAATAAGCAATCATTTATAAAAGGACTTTATTTCTATTTAAGGTCTAAAGTAACTCAGATGGGGGAAACTCCTGGCTGTAGTGTTATTACTAGGAGGAGAGTTGTTAGCACCGTGTGGGGGTGTGTGTGTGTGTTGGTCTGTGGTAGATGGTATTGACAACAGTGTGAGTGGAGTTTAGTGTACAATGGAAATGACTGAGAGGAGGGCAGGGAATGATTCATCTGCCAACCCATCCGCTCTTAGCTGCCTGCCCTGGAGCAGTGTGGCGCATGATGGGTAAGGAGTGAAATGCATGGGCACTGTAGATCACGAGTCCTCTCTTGTGGCTAGTCACCCCTTTCTTCCAGCAGCAGCTTTGGTTAGTTCCTATGTATGTTGGTTTTAGTTTTCAAACGTTGAGGATGCTTTCCTGTTTGTAAAGCTGCTTGAGCCTACAAAATCCTGATCTTAAATGTGGTCCCAATAAAGGCCACACTGTTTTCTACGCTTGTACAAGAAGGGTACAGTTGTTCCTCAGTTGGGTTGAAGCATGTTGTAAAAACTCAGAATAGGGTTGAGTCCATTCAAAACACATGGTACAATATTTTCCTGAATTTAAGCAGTGAAACAAAACCCAGCGAAGCAGTATAGAACAATTAAATAGATGAGTTTTCTAATAGTTTTCTAATTTTGTTTCGTAATCCTAATGGAAAAATACTTCCTGTCAAGTACCTAAGCATGCTCTGTTAGTTGCCCACAACTAACTTCTCAGTTGTTGGATAATCCTTAAATGTCTGAAAAGATGCGTTTACCAGCAGTGTACAAAAGTCTGTCCTACACTGTTCTGGTAACAGCGCTGAGTTGTTCCAGAAAATGTTACATGTTCAAAGCACTCAATAACTATTAGATAATTAATTGCTTAAAGAACAAAATATTTTTCCAGCAATGCAGAAGAATTTGCTTAACATGCATTACAGTACCAATAAATGGATTCCAAATCTCTTCAATAGATTTAGAAGATACACTGTACTGTTGTCTGGTGAATACATTTGGATGTGTCTTAATGTGATAATTTCACATTTATAATGGTTCAAAATTTTATGCCAGAAAACGGCCAAATACAGTGTAATTTTTTTTTAGAAGTCCATGTGACTACTAGGAAGTGTTTGCATGTTTCCTTTATGTAATAAAGGTTTTATGAATGGATGGGGTTTTAATTTTTACATAGTGATTGCGTCTTAAGAAATTGGAAAAATACCCATGTAAATTAGACTAAAGCAATCAACAGAGCATACTAATTGTAGGGGGTTTGTTTTGTTTTGTTTTTAGGCTCAGTTTGGGCATAATTTTGAAAATATTATCCATTAAGAAGAGATGGTATAAATACAACCATTCTTTCAAAGCTTTATTAATGGCCTTAAAAGTTTCACTTGAGTTGTTGATACTGTACTAAATAAAAATGCTAGTAGTTGTAGCAATTATTCAGCAGTTTCTTGGAGAAGACCACTGAAACTAAGGAGTAAATAATCTGTTCAGACAGAAGAGTTTCCTCCTGTGGTGTCCTTTCAGTTTCTAAAATAAGATATCCAAAATTAAAACATTAACCTTTATGTAAACATACACCTTTTGTGTTTAGGATGTTCCCAGGATTTGTTGTTCTTCCTAGATAGAAAGCACCATATTACAATGATCATGAACTTACCTGCCATTTTTCTGGGATCTTTGTAGTATTTTGTCCTACTGAAATCCCAAGTGGCAGAAAATTGAATAGTAAAATTGTATTTTACCTTTACACAGCAAACAGAAGGGAACAGGAGGCTATGAAATGTCCTGCTGAACATCCCTTCATGCTGGGAAGAGTTATCATGCTAACGAAAAGCACTCTGACATTCAAACAAGAAAAGTTATTTGTCAGATTTCCTTAAAAGCACAATAATGTGTGAAAAATAAAGTTGGGTAGAAAAGGAAGAGATGCAGAGCAGAGAGGGGCTGGAAGGAAAGGAGAGAAATTGTCCATTAGCGTTAGAATCTGCGCTGGGTTGGGAGCCTGGAAAGCACCTCCTGCTGCACATGGCAACTGCATGATTGACTGAAGTGTTTTCACTGGGATACAGACAGGAATTGTAAAAGATTAACAGATTTACAGAAATGGGTTTCAACGAGGTCACTGCTAGCATCCCTGAGTGTTGTTCTTTAAAGTATTTTCCTCAAGCTCCTACAGGTAATGATGAAAATACAATAGTGCGCATACCTAATCTTCCCAACTTCACTGCTGTTTTCAGTGCTAAAATATTACAGTACTTCATAATATCGACACCTTGGTCTTATATTCTAATAAATTAAAAAAATATATAATTTAAAGACACTTCTGCTATATTTGTGTGTTCAGAATGGTTTTGTCTCTGTTGTGTCCTTGTAGGCACTCTATCCAACCCATTTTCTTCAGATGTCGTGTGCTTCCCTCAGTATGCTTTGAGAAAGTAATACCATTTGCAGTGGCAGTGAAAGATCTTCAGGCTTCACAATAATGCAGCTCTGGACTGCTTGTTATGTTTTTGCTTCTAAACTGCGACTTTCATGTTGATACAAGATTCAGAAAGTTATTAATAAGTCTTAATAAGACTTCTGCTTTAAAGAAAGTGTTTGTTCTGTGTGCTGAAAAGCTCTGTGTCATGAATCTGCTTGGAGAAGGGGGATTGTATTTTACAGTATGGAAGCGGTTGGGGGTGTTGGAGTAATTGGGAGCATGGTGGCACAGGACTGTTCTGCAGCCTGGTGTAAATGGTCAGCTCCAGATGCAGCCATTTGATATGAGGAACTGGGAGGAAGCATGAAATGCAAGTGCTCCAGGAAAAAAAGCTCTTCGTAGTATTTTTTGGGGAAGCTTATGCGAGTGATTAGCAACATTGAGTTGGGCCAAAAAATTAGCCTAGTGGAGATGATATAAAAATAAAGTGAGGAAAAAATGTGAAAGTGAGTGTGGTAATAAACATGAGAAGCTAATGAGCTTCAGTAGGTTGCATAGTCAAGGTCATTACGTTTGTTAAAAGCATGGACTGCATGCTTTGGCCAAGTTTAATGCAGAGTTACTCATAATTGAGTATCTGCAGGGTGACAGCCCATGGGATTGTCGAGAGTTTTGACTTCATGAGTTTCCTAAAGGTCAGCCTTATGGTGCTCTACTTGCTGTTTATTCCTTGGGATAATCCTGAAGTACAGTTCTAAGATCTGAATGTCCAACAATTTACTATTTTTGTTACTATTATTAAAATTGACAACAAATCATACCAAGCTAACATCGACAATAGCAATATGGATTTCCTCTAGTTGCATTTCTTTATACATATGCACACACACCCTTCCCCCCCCCCCTTTGCACTCACTGATGAACCCTTAGTGGGGTGGGTTCCTGCTCCATATGGTGAAAACAGAAAGCCCTTGCATGTGTGCTCAGAAATGTTCATGCATTTCAAATGTTTTCAGGTTATGGAGGCAGGTAACATTATCAAGTGGCTGCCTCAGGGGTCCTCTGCTTCTTTCATTACTCTTTGCAAATTGGTGGAGGCCAAAAGTTCTCTGAAGGATGAACTCTGCAAAGTCAGTGTGAGAGGAAGGCTCAGGGATGGAATTGGCTTCGTTGTGTAGTTTTGTCCATTATGTTTGATTATGCGTTTTGCCAGGGTTGCTGGATTTTATCTCTATGGTGAGTATAAGACTCCTGCAGGCAGAAATAAAAGGATCTTGGGTTATCATTTATCAGTGCTAATCCCTTTGTTGACAGAATGTTCTCTCAGGAGAGTAAAATCCTGTGCTATGTTCACAGGTGTGACAAAATACTGTGCTACTGTGAAACTTTACTGATATCTTGGGCACTGGCTGCTTTCTTTCATTTCATACTTTGCCACTGGGGTGCTTGTGCTTCTGGTAGGCTTGCACTTGTGGAAAACCCACCCACCCTCTGATACCTCTTTTGATGTTTGAAATGGTGACAGCAGGAAGAGTGGTAGCGCCTTTGTCTCCTGCCTTAAACCCCTAACGACGTGGAATACCTGTTAGCGGGTGGTTGTGATACTGGCTGTCCTAATTGCCTGTAATATGATCACATTCTTGTACAGAACAAAATTTGAAACTAGTTAGAGTAAAAATAAAAGATACAAATCATAGTGTGCTACAAAAGGAAAAAAGAACCTATCTTTCTGCTTATATCTGGGTGAAGACTGCAACTGTAATGGACAAATGATTTTTTTTTTTGTTTGTTTCCTTAAACGCAGATCACTGCAAAAAGTCTTGATACAGTAACAAGGTATCTAGTGTGAAGGTTCACTGCTTTGCTTTGCATGTGAATTCTCCTTGCAATAGAAATTTCAGAATTATTTGCTGAGGCAGCAGAAGAGCAGTAATGTGGAATGAGGTTCAGTCAATGAAGAGCAATAAGAATAGTGATCAATAATCAAGTGATTTGCGAAAAGCAGTTGATGACAGTGAGTTTATGTTGGTTCCAGATGTGTATGTGCTGTAGGAGCAAGGCATGCTGAAGTGGATAGCACTGTTACACAGCAAGGTAAGCTGTTCCCATTTGCTTCCTGACAGTGAATGTTGATTGCAAATGACATTATTGGGCTGGATTTAAATAATGCTAAACAAAAGAATGATGATTTTGTCTCAACTAGGGAAATGAGAGGTAGGATGGAGTAGCCTTTTGTGTGCAGTGGCTTAGGGGAAGGTCACTTGTTCAGTTGTTTGGTTTTAGGCAGTGTTTTTGATGGCTTTGCTTATGTGCAGTGTTTACTCTTCATATGACTCTGTGACAAACAAAATGAAAATGCAACAAAGATTTCAAATTGATTGCCATCAAAGTGAAACAAAAATAAATGAATGTGTATTGAGAGGTATATTTTTATCTCTGTTGCCCATAGTTCAGTGATCTTCTATTAATGAAGAAATCTTTTGGGGAAGAAACAAAACTTGACAGCATCAAGGTTTACAATGGAAGTAACTGACATTGTTTGGATTTTTATTACCTTACAGATCTTCTCAGGAAACTAAAACCAGCTGATTGGTCAGATATTCATTAAATATATAGTGAATGTATTGCAGCCTCGTGAGTCATACAGTCAACAATGAAGTTTTAACTGTTGTAATCTTTATACTTTTTCATCATTAAATGTTTCCCTTCTCTGATTAGAAAAGCTTTGCTGTCCTGCAAAGCTTTTGTCATATAGAAGTTCTTACTCACACAGGTAATCCCATTAAAATTCCTTGAGACTGCTAGTGTGAATAGTCTGGTAGTCTAGGTCTAAATTAATAAAAGACTCAATTTCTTTTGTTCTATGGTAGAGGTATATCAAACACTGAAAGTGCTTTAAGTGTTCTTTAACCCAAGCTGTAAAAGATACCATAAATTTAAGAAGTGACAGTTTCTATAATGCATAGCAAGAACAGCAGAAATTATGGTGACTAGTGAGATGCTAAAATCCCCAGTGACTGCTGAGATGCTGAAATCACTGCATGAGTGTCTAGGTAGAAGGAAAATGTGGATCTGATTCTGATCTTCTTGCACTGGTTTTATGCCAATGTAATGCCGCTGACTTCAGCGGCTGTTGTCCTGTATAGGAGTGTTTGTCTTGCCGTTTTGGGAAAATGGATTGTTAGAGATCTGGCTTTTAGTGGAAGGAGCACCATGCTGTAAGCTCTGTCAGTATTGAAGGGTCACTGCTGTCCTTTGTGTTTAACACTTCTCTAACTTCCCTGAAAAAGTTCATTTAGATTGAAGTCTTGTGCATGTCCTGTGAGGTGCAATGTTTTAGGTGATGAGGTTAATCAGACAAAGTAATTCTGAGGTTAAAAGCCTTGAAATACTAGACCATGTAATATTGTGAAGTCTTCAAACCTTTTGTCAAAAAAATCACATTTCAAAATCAGTTAGTACTGAAATTGTCATGTATATTTTATTCAGTAGTCTTAAATGACCTTTGGTGCTAACAGATATTTTAATGCAAAGTTGAGCTGTTATTCTGAAAAATTAAGTAGTCAGGCAAGTCCCAGGGATTGTATGAACTTCTGTTTAGTAAAGTTTGTAAGCTGCTTCATCTGAAACTGAAGGAAGAAACTTCATAGGTCTTACAGAGCTTTAAATTCTACCGTGCATGACTTCTCAGAAGTTTTTAACAGCTTCAGCCCACCCTGACAGGTCAAGAGAGTTTGCAGATGGTCAGCGGAACTGGAAATATTTTACAGACTCAGCAGCAGTAGTTTTTGCAGAGCACAGTGGCTGAGCAAAGTGCTTAGGCTTTGCAAGAGCAGCCGTTCTGGGTCTGCCCTCTGAGCATTTGCTGCAAAGTGCATAAGGGAAGTAGTGCTGTGAAGGTCTCCCAGAGCAGGCTGGAAAGCATCAGCTATTCTAATTTCTCTGTGTGTGTGGTATTATTCCCATGCTTTCCGTGATTCTTTTCATTGTTTTAGGACAAAAAATTACTTCCAATTATGTGACGGTGTTTCAGAAGCACTGATACCTTTTAATTGTAGCAACCTACACTTTATAAGGCCTAATAAAAAAAATACTGTGGTGGAATCCTGAAGACAGTGGCCCAGAACAACTTTGCACAGAAAAGATAAGTAATTTACGCAAAACTGGAAAACCTTTCCTATTTAAGAAGCCTAGGTTGTATTTTAGCAATAGTAAGACACCGTCATCGATTAATGTGTCCAGCAAGCTCCTGGGCCTCTCTGGTAATTTTCTAGATTTTAGAAGATATTGGTGGAATATCTTGTAAATTAAACAGGGGCTGAGTTTTTACTAGCAAAGTGAAGCAGCTGTCCCTGCACCAGGGGAGGAGGTTATGGGCTTGAAATGTCTATTTTTATCCATGTTTTCTCTATTTCCATATATCTATTATGGAGTTGTAGATGATCAATAAAAATAAGATCAATAAAAACTTACAGAAATAATTTCAAGCCCTCCCCTTATACATACCCTAAAAACTATTTTCATGTATGTAACTTATAAAAAATACACAGAAATTCTCCCCAATGTTCCCTACCTTCATTTTCCACACACAATTTAACAGAGGAGCGTATTAAACTCGTGGGAAAGCAATGCAAGGAAAAAGTTACTACAGTAAGTATCTCATTGCCCAGTAGGTCCTCTTAGGTCCTGATATTCTATGATACATTTTCATGGTTGTATACTGGGACATATACTCAGCCTATGGTATTATAGCAATCATATCTTGAAAATGCATTTGCATTCGCTAATAGTGAATCACCCGAATTTGTCACAAATAAAAAATAAATCATCCCAATTTCTCTTTTTAGTAATTGGATTCTATTTGCACATTTTTATTTTTGATGCATAAGCATTTCTATAAATGCATTACATCTGGGTACTGTGATGAAAAGGTTATTAGAAATGTGACACAGACAGAGAGGCTTTGTGTTAAAATAATTCCCCAGCTGCGTAAGTGAAGCGCTATGTTGTCCTTGTGTGTTTGTAACAAAAGATTTTAGCTGCTGCTGTAGGACACTGTCATCTTGGGGAAACATGGAAAGGTCCAGTTCTTCCAATTTGGTTTTCAGAGTTTTTACCAATACATGCTAAGGATAGTCTAGTTGGCTAGACATTTATCTCTAAATCCATAGTATTTGTGAAGAGATTGAAGTAAATGTATGTTTGACATGGAAGAACGTTGTATCAGCCTTGGATATAATGAGGAAGACATTCTCTGCCATTTCTTGACAGCCAATACGCTTTTTAAGTTATATACGGTATGTTTATATTTCTTTATATAAACTATTTCTCTATATAACTAAAGCTGCACATTATACCCCCCAAAATGTGCTATAAACTAGCAGAAATTATGTTCCTGTTGCCATGAATGCTGCATTAAATGCATCCTCTTTGCTAAAAAGAATACAGTCCAAAGGTGCAAGAGTAAGATAAATGACAATAACTTTCACATGCACTTGCAAAAACATCTGCTAACCTTTCCAAACACAGCAGACTTTCACCTTGATGTGTTTGCGTTGTTTGGAAAATGATCTGCTCTCCATTAAATTCAAATTACAGTGGGTGTAATGAAGCAATAAAATAATATTAATAATAATAAAAAAACTATGCTTGTAAATGCTGTCAGAACTACCTGAATATTTTATACTGAGCAGGTAATCTGAAAAAAAACGATTACTTCTGTGAAAGTATAAATGATAATACTCAAATATAAGCCCTAATTCCTCAAGCTTTTTTTAACAGAGGTGTTTGTAAATGTGCATTTACAGGGAAACAAAATGTACAATGTTTTGTTTGATCTGGATATTTCTTCCAAAGTGTAACTAATTGAAGCACTGAAATTGCTTTTTTGCTCTTCTATGGTTCTTTGTTTTATAGGCCTTTTGTTTAAAAAATATCCACATAGCAACTCCCTAAAACAAAGGTATAACAAAGAGTAGGGATATTGACTTCTAACTTTTGGCTGGTTTTATATGTGGGAAATATTGCTGTTTCCTCGGGCCAGAGAGGATTGAAGAATTCAAGTCATAGAACTCTGGCAATCTTGAGAAATCATCTTGCAAAGAACAAGACAATAATAATTTCTGAAATTGTGTCTGTGGAAAAAAACAAACAAACAGTATAAACCACAATTTTTTGACATTCCTCCTGAACTGAGAAGAAAAAAAATAATTCAGAGTTATATTAAACCCTTGCTTATGACCTTCAATTTCCTCTTCACCACCATCACTACTTTTATTGTAAGTTTATTTTATTTTGTTCAGTGTCGGATGGCTGTGTTTTATATGCATAATAATGATTGTAGGGGTGAACACTGTCTCAAAATTATCATTCTGTGATAGTTTTTGTTTTTTTGTTTTGTTTTGTTTTGTGGGAGGGTGGGTTTTTTTGTTTTTTTAAGCAGAATTCCCACAGAGCTCATTCATGTGACTTGCCTTTTAATTCTTTTTCTGTTTCATTTTGTATTTGTTTATTCATCAACATATTGCAGAAATACTTAAACACAAAAGAAAAGAAAAAGTGACTCGTGTTTCTGAAGATATAACCTATCAACAAATGAGGAGAAAAAAAAACACTAAATGAATTTAAAAATTACCTCTTTGGATACAGTGGTAGCTAGTGGTTGTATTAGAGTATTAAGAACGGAACTTATTCGTCTGCAAAAATGAGTTGCTCATTATGCCCAAATAAATGTTCATGCTTTTGTTGTCTGCTGAAATACAAAGATTTGACTGGGTATTTAGGTACTAGAAAAACTAAAGTACTTTAAGGTGAATACGGCATATATAGGATATCTGGATGGCAGGCTGTAGTCTGATGCCACATCAGGGTGTTGATCCAGAGAGGCTGAAAGAGGTGATTTTTATCTGTGAAATCAAAAGTAATATTCTTGGATCAGAATACAGCCAGCGAAACTAGGGCAGTGATCGTCCCCCTGTACTCAGCACCAGTGAGGCCGCACCTCGAACGCTGAGCTCAGTTTTGGGCCTGTCAACTATAAGAAAGACATTGAGGTGCTGGAGCATGGCCAGCGAAAGGCAATGAAACTGTGAAGGGTCTAGAGCACAAGTCTTACGAGGAGCAGCTGAGGGAGCTGGGCTTGTTTAGCCTGGAGAGGAGGAGGCTGAGGGGAGACCTCTACAACTACCTGAAAGGAGATTGTAGTGAGGCGGGTGTTCGTTCTCTCATTCTCTTCTCCCAAGTGACAAGCCATAGGAAGAGAGGAAACAGCCTGAAGTTGCACTAGAGGGGGGGGTTAGATTAGGTATTAGGAAAAAATTCTTCATGGAAAGGGTGGTGAAACATTTGAACAGGCTGCCCAGGAAGGTGATGGGATCACTATCCCTGGAAGTGTTTAAAAAACAGGTAAATGTGGTGCTTAGGGACATGGTTTAGTGGTGGACTTGGCAGTCCTGGATTAGTGTTTGAACTTGATGATCTCGAAGGTCTTTTCCAAGCTAAACAATTCTATGATTCTAATTCCAATACTTACAAAATTATGGTAGTTCTGTAGGAAAAGGTCAGTTGTCCTTTCCTTTTGTATGTCTTTTTTCTTTACACCTGTCTCCGGACCCTGCTAAATGGTTTAATTTATGTGTAGCTCAGAGTTAATAGCTTGAAGAATCTGCAATGTTTCACCTGACCTTTAAAATCTGTCCTGACTGCCTACTTTTTCAGAAATAATGCTAAACCCATGGCTTTGTCTAGTACTGGCAGCCTAAATTGTGATCAGATGCTTCTGTCCCTTCTTTTTGAGCCTAGCCAACGCAGAGTGCTGTTGACAGGAGTTTCAAGGCTGAGGGGGGAATCCTCAAATATGGAAATAAAAAATATGGAAAAAAATACACTTCAGGGGGCATGGCAACAACAAATTTTCTTTGTAGGCTGAGCTTTCATAGCTTTGCTAGTTAGGCCTTTTGCCATTTTAACTACTGCCTTCTGTAGAAGATCTGTACCACAAGGTGGTGGAGATGGAGGTGAGGCAAGGCAAACATCTTGCTTTACCTGCATGGGAAGAGCATCCTTTGGGGACTGGGTACCAGACATATGGCTGAACCTCTGTCTGTCTTTGGCCCTATTTTAGGCAGAAATCTGTCTTCACAAGGACCCTTTCTGAAAACGGATTAAATAAAGAGCAAATGAGGGAGTTTTCATGGCTTGGCATTGGCTGTAAGTCATCACAGTAGTGCTGCTCAGATTTTAGAAGCTGATGTTTGCAAATTAATTACTTGGTCTTTAAATAGTTGCAAACCACCCAAAGTGCTCCATTATGTTAGTACAGGCTTGAGAAATAGATATGTATTACTAGCTAATTGAATAACATATGGTGTTGATTAGTGCTTAGCTCTTTTTATAGAACTCAATTAAAAAAATGACTGCAGTATATTTTGAGAGTATGAGATGTCTGTTGGTTGCTTCTGGCATGAGGGAACTGCTGAACCAAGAAATGATGAACTTTTTCTGTTTAGTTCATCTATAAGTTCTTTTAGGAACTCATGGTGTGTGTGGCTGTGAGGGGAGATAGGCTGGAGTCTGTTCCTTTGCTGCAGTATTGAAATGCAGCCCTCCTTGAAAGATTTAAGTGCTCTCCTGGCAAAACAAAACAAAAGCCCAGGCTTTTATTTTCTGTGCTGTTGCTCAAGGTGCATGAATACAGAATGATCCTATTTCAAATGGATAAAAATCTGCTCTTACAGGGTTCAGTTTGCAGAGATTGCTTGGGATGAGTCCCAGGACATAGTCATTTAAGTTACAAAGCTCTCCAAGCCCAAATAACCTCCATCTCCTTCCACTTCATCCCCCTGTCTGCCCACCCTACCCCCACCCCCCAGCAATAAACACGTGAGGAAAACCTGCCTTGTTTCTTTCGCTTGATGCAATTTTTGTTCAAGAGGTTATTTTCCTCTTAAATTTCACAAAAATCACCTGGGATGATGATGATTATGATTTTCTTATTATTCACATGGATGATTGAAGTGGTATAACAGCTACCAGCAGTGAGACTGGGAGGAGCTGAAAGGATACAGAGAAACAATAAACAGGATAATAAGGTGTTTCTCTCCCTGACTTACCTTTTTTTTTCCTCCTAAGCTACTTCTTCTACTGTATTTTGTGTGGATTTTTTGAAGAGAAAATTTGGTAAATAGTGGCTTCAAATGTGATTTGATGTGTGCTGTACGAGTCAAACAGCAACAAGAAATACTGACTTCTATCTGCAGTTTTATCACTGACTAGTAATTTAGCTGTTGGGTGTATGACCTGAGAAACTCCTCCTTGCTTTTTAGAAGCAAGTGATTATTCTTGCAGTCCTGAAACTCTTAGTAGAAAAGCCTACCAACAGTGTAAAATTACTTAATGCATGTATTTTCTACATTTTCATGTCAGCTTTTATTGTATTATATACTATTTTGTATTTAATTTTCATCTGAGAGACAGTAAAATCCGAAAGACTCAGAACAAAGAAGGTCCTGAAAAATCAATTATTTAAAAAAAAAAGCCTTTACAATCCCAGTAGGTTCCCATTCCCCAGTAGCTCTTCCACTGAAATGACGTTCGTTCATCCATCCAGAGAAAACAGATTAGTCCTGCAGCATATCCTGAAGGTTACTTGGGTCATTTGGGAGGGAGCTGCGTTTCAGAGATGCAGTGCTTTTATCATGAGTGCCCTTTCACTGTTTTTCCATTGTTCATCCTTCTCATTGTATGTTTGTAACTGCCACAGCAGCAATGTGTAAAATAGACTATTCGTGACCTAAATTGGTCTGGGCTGAAAACCAGGATCAGGTGCAACCCTGTTCAAAACCAGAAGGCTACAGTGTTGGGACCACATCATCCAGTGATAAGGGGGATGGAGGAGGCAAAAGCTACTTTATGTTTGTATTCCTGATCCTTCCCTCAGGCTGTCCTGCTCCCTCCATCCATGTATAAAATAGATGTTCATGAACAAATTAGATTTCTAGAGTCAACATTTTATTCAGTGAGGTCAATCTAGATATTGCAAAGGTGAGTTAGCTGTCACTGGCTTCTTGGTAAAGGTGTTACAAGTACCCGATGCAAAAGGGGGATTTGAGTAACCTAACAGGTAAATAGAATAGACCTTAGCATACAGATACCAGCTTTGGGAAGGGTCCTGTCACATATATTGGCTCACAGTGTGGAAGAGATTCTTAAAAGGCTGATGCAAAGGTCACCGTGCTACCATGACTGTCATCAACCAGTAACGTCCTATTACCTGAAAAATACAGCACCAAATTTATGTTTGAAAAGATTTGAAGATACCAGTTATTACCCAGAGGGGTTTTTATGGTGTGCTGGTATCATTACCCCAAGACATGAAAGCCGACAAAGTGATAATTAAAGAGAGGATTTTGATAAGTGGTTGATCTTTTTTTTTTTTACTATTTTTTTTTTTAAAAAAACAAACCCACACATTACATTAGCAACAGTTTCTTTGAAAGCAGCAGCTATCTGTTCATATCTGTTGTTATCTGAAAACTGGGATTTATTATTACCTGCGAAAGTTCAGTTCTTTTAGCATTTGAAGAGGCTGTTATGGGAGGCAGAGTGAGATCCATCCCATCTAACTTGAGAACTACACATAGATATCAGCAACGGAAGAGGAATAAAAGTTTCTGAGAACAAAGCACCCGAGTTTATAATTTTAGTTTGTCACAGTGAGATCTGACATAGACCCTGTTCGTGAGATTTACTCAGAGTCTAGGTGTGAATAATTGAGATGCAAGCAACTGCATCTTTGATGATTGCCACTTAAATGTCTTTCACAGTTTTGGAATGAAATATTAGAAATCCCTGAATGTTTTAATTAGTAGACTTTTGATCTGTAATGCCCTGTCTGTATATTCTGTCCTTCAGCTATTACAGGAATGTATTTGTTGTAGTGACCTGTTGAGAAGAAGATATGGAGGTGTTCTTGATGATGTTCTTGATGATGATTCATCAGTGGCAAGTGGTCTGCACTGAATACAGCTGACTTACCTGTGTAGTGGTCTCTTAATTTGGGATTCATATACTCCGTTGGTCTCTTAAATGTATGCGACATACTTGACTATTATGTGCACAGGGTCAATGTCATGGTGATTGGGATAGTTCTATGCTGACAAGATAGTCTGGAAATGAAACAATTACTTGTAATACAAATGAGCAGAGCTTCCTTTGAACATCCTTGAATAGAAAGCGTGCTATTTTCTTGCAGTTAAGAAGGTAAGGATTGCTTCATGGGAAGGATGTAACTTCTAATCCCTTACATCCAAGCACATTTCAGAAGAGAAATCCCCAGGTAGTAGCTATGTTAGCTAAGCCAGCAAACTCCACAAATTGTAGTTGTGCTGGTTTTCCACATGGGACAGTTCTCTACTAAACAAAGCTATAATGTCATGCAAAGTTCATTTTACTGGTAAGCATCATTGAGCCAAAATTGAGTTCAGCGCTCTAGGGAAAACAAATGTAAGCATCTATCCGCAGTGCTATTTAAATTGGCTTGAAATTTCGAGTTCTTGGTTATCTTGCTCATTCATTTCCAGTTCACTGCAGTCTTCATTAGGGTTCCTAAAGGTTGAGAAGTTAGGTTTTTTTTTTTTTTTTTTTTTTTGAGGTGGGGGGGAGAGGGAAGTTATCTGCAAAACTGATTACTTCATTTGATATGTAACCAGTACATCAAGGTGAACTCCATAATATGATGGTAGGCAAGGAGGGTTTTCATTTAATGCCTATCTATTTCCACATAGGATCAGCAGTTCAAACCAGTAAGATATTCATAAAAATTAAAAATTGCTTTTGAATTTAAGATTATAATGTTTTCTTCTAATCATATTCCATGTAATCTCCTAATAGAGTAAAAGAAGGATTCTTTTCCTTAACCCCACCAATCAAAATTGCTTCTAAAACCTTTCACACTAGAAAATAGAAGCATGCAATGATGCAGGCATGAACTGAAATTCTGCTGCTTTGCAATAACTAATCTGCATCTATATTAGTTTAAATATTTGGTGGATCTTTACAAGATTCCACAAACTTGATTTATTTTTTTCCTTTCAAATACTAGTTAGAATGGTAAATTTTATTTTAAAAGTAGCTCAGCAAGTTATACTCTGTTGGGTATCTTCCCCTTCCTTATCCTTTGCTCTATCTGTTTCCTTGTCCTTTAAGGAATACTAAGAAGGACTCAGAATGTTTTAATCCTAAAGTGCTTCTGTTTTTCAAAAAGTTTTTGTCTTCAAGTTTGGGATTATTCTTTTTCCTCAAACCATTTGTGTCCAGTCAACGTACTGAGTAGTGCTACGTAAGGCTGTCTCACAGCATCTGTCAAGTGGTTTGCGCAGGTGTGTAGTGTTTCACTTGAGTCGTGCCATTACATATTCAGAAGTCACTGTTTATCTGTAAAGAAAATGGTGGTAGGCAGTAGTGTAATACGTATCCTGGAACTTCTGTTTTCCTAATTGTCACCTAGTCTGTAGTTACAAATTGTCCCTTTCTTTGTCCAGATTTGAGAGACATGGTAATAGGCAAGTGTATTTAAGCTCTAGTGCAATCATAGCTTTCTAATGAAAACACAAATCAAGTGCTAGAAGCCTGAATCATTTATTTCCAAGGTGGAATTTCCCTTATTATTTACTGTGCTTTTATCGAGTATGCATTTTATAATTTCTTTTTCTGGAACGAGATTAGAACACAAGATGGAAATATTCTATATGCCAAAAATAAACTCTCACAGATTAGGCTGTGTTGACTGGAATATTAGAGGGATGTAATAACATGCTAATATACTTTATTAGGCTGCCAGTTTATCTGTGTAAATGTTTCAAAAGGAATTAGATGTGTATACATAATACACAATGTTTGTTTAATTTACTAGATTGTATTTGCTTACCAGTTTTACATCTTGGTTAGAAGATTTGTTTTATTATGGTAATCTCATGCCTATATGACTAGCACTATAGGTCTAGAGATAGATTGTACTCGTAATTTTAAATTCGTACTGCTCTCTAGTGGGGAATGCTTTCAATGCAAAAGATTGATGTATATTAATTTACAGCATGTATATAAACTGGGATTCCTGAAAAGTTACTGTCATCTAGACCAATTCAGTTAAACCAGTGCTATTGTGTTGCATTTTAATCCTTGTAATTTTGATTAAAGATTGAATTTCTTAAATTAAAAATATTTTAGACAGTTGAATATAGCTCTCTTTAGCGTGAACAATATCTCCAGCAAATTCCAGAAGGCTGAGATTGAGTTGATGGATTGCTGCTGCTTCCTCAGGAGAAGCCTCCTCCTTCTATTAGAAGAGATGTGGTACAGACCTGCCATAGTAAAGCCTCAGGTTTTCTCCTAAGCTTCCACCGTCCCAAAGGGGGTCGTCGTGATTTGCCAATAGAAGTTCCTATGATCACAATTGGTGTAATAGGTTTGACTTACTTTTATGCTGCTTTTTTATCCTCTTTAATTTTGCTTTGGAATTAGTTGTTTAGCCTGCTTTTTCACCTCTTGCTTTAGACAACTAAAATCCCAGATAAGGCTTGACTATACACAAAAGCAGAAATAATAATGCTGCCTGAACTGGTTGTGTGAGGTTTTAAGCTATAGCAAGTGCAGAGCTCCTCTCAGAACTGGGTCTGTACTCTCTTAAATGAAATAGGGTTTAGATAGCATAGAAGAACATCATACTAATTAGAAAGCATACAAAGCTGAAAACTAAGGTTGAAACTGTTTGGAATACTGATAGGTATAGATTTGCAGATTTAGGAAAAAACTTGTCTTTATGGTTTGTTTGGAAGGCAGTAAATGACAGCAGGGCTGTCAAAACGTTTAGCTGGTGAAATTTACAATACTTGAAGCTCTCAAGAACAATTTGCAGTATTTTGGTGTAATCAGACACAAATCTGAAGACTTGTTTAGACTTATTTTTAGGTACTGAACCTTGTCTGGATCTGGGATTAAAGGCATCTGTAGCACATTTTCTTGTGTTGCTGCAATCATCTTTCTTGTCTCTAGGTTGACTGATTTGTCAGTTAAAGACCAAATAGTATCGTATTGAAGGCTGCAGTAATTTTGTCACTCAAAGTACAGATTAGGTTCTTTGGCTAGATCTTCATTTATTCACGAGGTCTGGGAGAACAAGCAGTTTAAAGATTTATATGTTTTATAAAGGTCTCATCAAGATGCTAAGTTGGTGTAACATTTTTGTACTCCTTGAATAGTAAATTAGGTTTGCCGTGCACAGAGCACTTGTTCACCCGTGCCATTTCTGTTCACCTTTAATCACATAAACTCCTATTTACATTGGTTTCAGCTGAAGTTCCACAGATGGGATTGCCTTCTCATTTCTGTAATGGTTACAGTTTGGTATTAGCCGAATTGAAGTTAACTCTCCTTGAATCACAATCCTGGAACGTTAAGAAACTAATGGAATATGTTTATTATTTGCCTTTGAACTATTTTGAACCAGAGATGTTGTGAAATTATTAGACTTGGGCATGAAAGCGTTCACAGAAGTGTAGAGGGGGATGACTAGGGGTTGCTAAATATGTAATTAATAACTTAGGAGTGGTCTATGCTTTTAAGCTTAGCTGACTAAAATGTAGGGGCTTTTATTTTTCTTCTGTTGATTGCAACACACCAAAATATATAAATATGGGAAACAGAGACTAACTCCCACAGCCCTTTATTTTTTCAGCTTGAAAAATGCATCTTGCATTTCTAAGTGCTAAAACAGCTACGAATTTATAGCAATTAGTCAAGTGGAGTATTTGAATGTAGGAGTGCATGTAACGGAATGGTAATAATAGGTTGTTGTCCACACAGAGTTTATTGACCTATTTATTGTATAGTTTATATTAAAAAAAATAAAATGTGATACATATGGATTTAATCCTAGAAAGGCTTATAAAATAGTTCTGCTGTAATAACTACTTGTATTTCTCTGGTGGATTGACCTTGACTGGCTGCTGGACCCCCACCCAGCCGCTCTCTCACTCCATTTCCACACAAGGGCAGGGAGGGGGAGATAAGGTGGAACAGCTCGTGGGTTGAGGTGAAGACAGGGAGAGCACTTACGGGTTGCTGTCGTGAGCAAGAGAGAATCAGCTTGGGAAAAATTAGAGTAGAGTAGGATGGTAAGAAACAAAGACAAAAGGCTAAACCACTTTGCCTCTCTGTCCCCCCACTTCTTTCTTGGCTTAATTTCTCTCCTGACTCTTTTACACTATTCCCCCACCCCTGAGCAGTGCAGGACAATACGGGTTGTGGTCAGTCCATATGACTTCATCTCTGCTGCACCTTACTCCTCACACTGTTCCTCTGTGCCAGCATGGGGCCCTTCCCATGGGATACAGTCCTTCACAAACTGCTCCCGTGAGGGTCCTTCCCATGGGCTGCAATTATTGAAAAACTCCTCCAGCATGGGTCCTTTCCATGGGGTCACAGGTCTTGCCAGAAAACCTGCTCCAGTGTGGGCTCCGCTCCACACATTGAAGACCCTGCTGGAGCCTGCTCCTGCACAGGCTCCTCCATGATCTGCAGGTGGGGATCTGCTCCACCGTGGACCTCCATGGGCTGCAGGGGGACAGCCTGCCTCACCATGGTCTTCACCATGGGTGCAGGGGAGTCCGCCCGCCAGTGCCTGCAGCACCTCCTCCTCCTTTCCCACGGTCCACAGGACTGTTTCTCCAGAGCTGTGGCTTTACCCTGTCTTCAATCGGTTATCACAGGGTGCCACACCTGCGGCTGATGGGCTCAGCTTTGGGCACTGGTGGGTCAGTTCTGGAGCTGCCTGCAACCAGCTGTCCCCAGCATGGACAGCCCCTGGCTTTGTCCCAGGGGGGCTGCCCTCCAGCACGTAGGCACCTGCACCAATACAGTGTCCCAGTGAAGGTAACACTTGAGATGCCATAACCTTCATCTAGACTTTGCAGGGATTTCTAACTTGACGTTTGTAATGTTCATTTTCATAAGATAATTCTTAAATTGTTAAACTAACCAAGGGTTAAGATAAAAATAATTTTTGTTAAAAAATATTTTTTTAAAAAAATCCCTGTGACAGGTTGGCTCCAGTGATAGATTTGGTAGTGCCCCTGAACATCTGAACATTCATTCAGTGGCTATGAAGTTACTCAGATTAAATAGCAGAACTAAAAAACATGAACAAAAAAGCAAAATGCAGGAGCAGAAATGGAGTGTTAAGATAGGAGAATGCAAAGAATGATTTTCTGCCTTTTACTTTTTTGCAGTTTTAGAAATCTTGTGTGTATTGTTTTGTATTACTCATCAATTTTCCCTCTTACAGTTTTTCACCCCGCAGAAAATATGAAGAAGCCCTGGAGCCCTGATTTACCAGTTGACAACCACTCATACAGTTCAGATTTCACATCCATCCCGGACAGGGAAGGTGAGAACGAATTAGCACCTGATGGCACTGAAGAAAAGAAGGAGAGAGAAAAGAAACACACCAATTTCACTTTGTGTAATGTTTGTAACATTCAACTGAACTCTGCTGCTCAGGCACAAATCCACTACAATGGCAAATCCCATCAGAAGCGGTTAAAACAGCTCAGCAATGGAAATCTCAAAACTGATAATGGTAAGCATTAAAATATATACTTTTTGTCGTGATTTGATCTGAGAATTGCAGCAGTGGTGAGGAATGTCAATATATGTGAGTCTAAGCATTTTTTTTTTTTAATGCTGCCAACAATTTCTTTGAAGTTAAGGCAAAGACTCTTGGTGACTTCAGAGTGCTTGGGGTCATCCCTAGCATGAGCATCTGTTAAATAGTTAAAGTATACAGTCTGTGTTTTTACAAGTGTTTTCCATTTTAAATTTTGTTTACATGATGATGTTGATTCAGATTCTTTCTCATTCTGTTTGCATGATGGTTTTCAGCATAATTGGTGATATTCCATATTTCACAGTCTACTAGAAAGGTTATACTTGCTAGGGGTACGTTTGCTTTTAATGAATGTAAAGTAGTTGCAGAATGAATTGAAACAAATACATTGCACAGAACAAATACATTCCCAAACTCATTTCACTTTAGTTTGCTTATTCAAGTTTCAAACCATAGCTAGCATAAGTCTGTTTAAAGATCATGACTGAAGTCAAACAGAGGTGGAACAAAGGTTATTTTGCTTTTCATTTATTTCATTGACAGCTTTGAGAAAAGCATTTTGCAGCAGGTGGCATGTTTCCCTATCATCAGTGACATGTATGCCTCAAAATAAAACATGTTTGTGTCTTTCTGAACAAAAGTAGATCAGGTGAGAGAGGCACACGACAGTCCCTAAGAAGAGAAGAAAGTTTGCTGTGTTACAGTCTTCTCAATTTCATAATGAGTAGTACTCACGTTTGCTGTACTATGGGTAGTTGTACTTTATTATTCTGACTGCTTCTATGTACCATGTCACAGAAATTATTGTCTTAATATGGTGTACTCCAGACTTTCAGACTTTCTTTCTTCAGGCCATGCACGTTGCTTAATATTTTGTGCCGTGAGTTGCTTCCTGTCCCATCTGCAGAATGCTAAACCTTAGATAGCATTTAAGAGGTGTTTTAATAATCTGCTTTGTCCTGGCTTTGAGTGGGAAATAATATGGGTATGTTGTTGAAGTGTGGTGGTGCACGAGTGCCTTGCTATGTGCAAAGTGTTGCTCATTTCCTCAAAGCAAAACAATAAAACAAAGCCCATAACACTGAACAACACAAATCATACTGTCTTTAAGTGGTGGGATTATAAAATTTCACACTGTTCATAGTTCAGGCCTAGGAAGAACGCTACTACCATTAGTAGGAGTTGTGAAGATGCATGAAGGAAGATTGGTTTCCTAATCGATTAAAGATGCAGTATGGTTATCCACCAATGCTTATCCACCAATATCTTTCTAAAACCAAATAAACACAGTCTAATGTTATTTATATCTTCAGTTAAGGTAAAATGGTGTTACCATTGTAATTAGCACAAAAATATTTGCTAATGATACAAAGTGTTTTTCTTCAGTTCATGTTCTTGTTTTAGTCCATGGTAGTGAAAGAATTAGTAAATAAGCAAAGCTGAAGTTAGTGTCAAAGGACTTCAGTCATGCTTCAATGTTTGTATTTTAGAGAGGATCATAGTAGTATAGTGGTATGTTTCTTACTTCTTCCTTAAAAGTATCCCTGCATCATGTGTAGCTGGATCCATTTGTAGTCAGAAAATAGCTGATTGACTATCTAGCTCTTTGTTTTAAAGTGCAGTTATTTTTGAGGGTTTCCTGTCTGAGATGCCTTTTTTAAGTCAAGTAGAAATTGGAACCTGACAAACCTTCCACAATAATAGGTTTTGTCACAACTGGCGTATCTGAAATACGGGCAGTGTTTTTTGGACAAATGATTGCTTTGTTGATGAGACCCCCAGCAAGCTCAAGTGACATATTACCATGACGAAAAAAAAAAAAAAAAGTATAACTTGACCATTTTGGCTTATCATGTGCACAGAAATGATGCTTTCTGAAGGTCACTGATGTAGCCAAAGTGACTGTTAAAAATGTACAGCACTGTTTATTCAGTGTATGTCAGAAGGTTGCTTTATTTATGAGAATGGTATTTCTTGTGTAGAAGTCTGATTGTCACAGAAGACAGCTGTTGTGCTCAGTGTCCAGGTTAATGGTCTAATCATTCTTGAGACGGAATTATGCTGTAAATCAAAATCAAGTAAAGGCTCTGCTTTCTGAAATTGTCTTCTAAGGCTTCGTCATCAGTAGTTTTTCAATATATGTCGCGTTGAATCAGTGAAGTGCTTGCACTGTGCACAAGAAAACCTCGTTTCCAAATACTGTGTGTTGCATATGTGTGTACTGTGGGCTGTATATGCCTTTGCAAAGTTGCGTGCTCACTTAGACCTAACGTAGGTGGAAAGGTTGGAGAAAAAACAGTGGAATTGTGATTCTCCTTGCTTTGTTTTCTCTCTGAATTATTCCCGCAGAGCAGGACAGGTTTGTGTGTTGTATGTCACAAGGGGTAATAGAAATGGATGATCGATTCATATGAAGCAACAGCCTGTATCTTATTCCTAAATAATTTGCAATGGAATGGTGAGGTAGGGTTCAGCTGTATTAGCATTTGACTGTGTAGTTACAGCTGTCACGCTATTGTGTCATCTTCAAACTGTGTGAAGTAGCTTTTGCCTGCTGGATGTAAATAACAAAGCATGCTTTAATATCTCTGCGTAATTTTATAAGGAAAGTTGCTTAAGCACAAACCCTATTAACCTTACAAATGCACAATTAATAAATTCTGTGCACGGTGGGGATAAAAGCAGCATTTCTTTGCTGTATTGGTATCTGTACTGAATTTGAACAACTTGCCTGATTTATGCTAAAAAGTTTTGCTAGTTGCCTATCTGTCAGCTTGATAGCTTTTCTGTATGTGATATCCACTTGATTCCTTCCTGGGGCAGAGCAGGCTCGGAGGAGCACGCTGTGCACGGTCACAGAAATGATGTGAACCCGTTGTTTCTTGTGTCATTGCTTGGTACGGTGATTTGTGATGACTTAACAGGACATAGTGAGACATCAGCACTTCTGTTACTGAAGTCTATGTGCTTGGAAGTAACACATTTTTTTATGTTCCTTCCTGCTAATAATTGCCTTTTATGTCACTTTAAAAGGCTTCTTACACTGTCCTCATTACAGACTACAATATATTGTTCTTGGGGGTGAATTTTTTGCCTTTCTGCTCTTGTTCGTGCAGTAGCAAGGTGACAAGTGAGTCAGTGGAGCTTTTGACTTAAGTTTTGCGATTAAAAGGGGACAAAATGCATTTCCTATCTGGTTTGCCAACATGGCACCACTGCTCACAAAAACAGCCTGGATGCTGTGGGAAGAGGTGACCTCTTGTGGGAAGCTGTGTATTTGAACCAGCAAGAGTAAGACTTACATTTCCACTTACAGAAAGAAAAAATAACTGTAGATCCAAACGTGTAGCAGTACCAGTGAGAAAGCTGATATTTCTAAGATTTTATGTAAACCAGCATTTCCCCTGTGCTTCCTTTCATGTAAATTCCTGAATCATCATGAGTGAATGAGGCATGGTTAGGACAAATCCTAAAACTGCTTTGCTCTGCAATACTTTCTACAATGCATTGGATAACAAGGGGAGAAATAATAAAGCAGATGACAAATGGCAGAAAATTCATAGAACTCCTTTCACGTTAAAAACTGATTTCTGAAACATTATTCATTCGAAACATAGGAGCCAGTGAGGCACTTGGCAGTAGTTTTTTTTTTTATCTAGCCTTCTGAATTCATAACCCAGACAAAAGACTATCCAGTTTAGCAAGTTTCATTTACTTTCTTTTAAACTAAACCTGCCTCCATATTTTTTTTTTCAGTGAAATTTCACTCTAGTAAAATTTTATTGTGGTGTAATGAGGACAGTGAGTGCATGGAGGAAAGAAAGGGAAAAAATCAGAACTAAATATCCCCCTCCCGTTTTTTTTTTTTTTTTTTTTTTTTTTTTTTTTTTTTTTTTTTTACCCCTTGCAAATAGCAAATCTCTTAATTCAGCACCAGAAACTACCTAAGTGTGAATAACAATTTGATTATTTGATTGTTATAGTTACACTGAAACATATGCTAAAATATGAGCAAAATTTGTTTTGGACATTTTATCAGCCACTTTTGGTGGTTGAATGTAGTGCCCCACAACAACTCTTGAGATGACATTTCTGTATCAACACAATAAATTTTTGGGTTCTGGTCAGAGCAAATAGTTAACCTTTTACAACTTTTTCCTTTTTTTTTTTTTTTTTTTTTTTCCTTCACCTAAATCCTGACTTTATAGTCCTGTGGGCAGGAAATCTAGAAGATTCATGTAAGCCACTTGCAAAATCTCCTTCCTTGTACTTCCCTGTTGCCAGTTCTTTTATGGTCTTGTGCTGCTGCAATGCTTTACGCTTCTGCTGCATGTTTTTTGATCCTGAAAACTGGCAGCTTTGGGGAAGACAGTCTTACTTTGAGGTGGTAATCTGCAGCTTTCGGGGAAATGGTGTCACCTGCTATTCCCATTGCATTAGTCTTCCTTTCAGAGAAAGAGAATTGCAAAGGGCATTGAGGAATAGAGGAAATCTTCAGACAAAGTATATTCTCCTTCAGAGGAGGGATTTTCTGTTAGTTTCCTGGGAAACAAATATTGTCACATCAGCTTGAGATGTGTCTGGAAGTAGTCTCTCTTGCAAACATTTTTTTTTTTTTTTTTTTTTTTAAATGTCATGTTCTGATGTGGAGCCTCATGGCCATTTAACAATAAATCCAGTATGAATTATCTTCTGGTTTTAAGCCTCTAGTTTGTGGGTCACAGATACCAGTATTTCGTAAAGAAGGACAGCAGATTCCTTCTGGGTATTCTGTAATACCTCCCAAATGTCAAATGTCTCTGGACAAGTAGGACTGGCTGAGGGCAGTGTGTTGTCACTTCCACTGCTCCCAGATGTACATCTTTCTTATTCCAAAGCACTTGTCTGTTTTCATCATGTTTCTATTCTAGTTAGTGAACTATTAACAGGGTTTCTGTGTTTTTAAGAGAATTTTTGCAAGCAAGATATGCTTTTAAGGCACTACTTGTGTTTGCAGAATTAATTTTTTAAATTATATTTAGAAGTGTAGTATCTACTCTATATGACAGCATAGTTCATTATGAAGTTTTATCACAAGGTAACTTCTGTATCATTGAATGAGTTAAGTTTAAGAAAGAGCCAGCTCACACCAGCAACATGCATGATGTTCATATTCCCCCTAATAAGCACAGCAGGATCAATTTGGCTCTGTGAGTATACAAAAAATGATGGATGGGTCGTTATTGTGTAGAAACTCTACATGTGTGCGAATATCCATTGTAGACTCGCTATAATTAGCTGACTGCTACCTATCAAAAATAAATACAAAGAGCCTTCCTTTTGGACACCATCTCCAAAGCAAGATGCTTAGCAAGTTGTGTCCACCCAAAAGATGTGGATGTTTGTCCATGAGAAATTCTGCAACAGTGTTAGACAGCTGAAACAAATCCAGAAGTGGGTCTTTGCTGCCTTATAGCAAACCTGGGTAGGATTTCTCGTTGCTATGTTAGGACAGTGGGAGCTGAGGTACTTAAAGGTTGTCTTCAACAGCACACAAAGGCTGCTATTATAGGCAGGTTAGAGGGTGAAAATCTTCACCCATTGTGTGCCTGCTTGCTACATTTAATTCTTTTCCATACATACAGTTCTTACTCTGCACATTCCAAATGTCATTCTCTCACAGTTCACTTGTCTTTGTTAGACATTTATGGCCTCATGTCTTCAAGTCTTTATGTTGCTCTGAGATGTACATCGCTTTTTCTTCTGTGTTGAAAAAGAGCTGCCCTTTTAGTCCTCAAAGCTGTGCTTAAAAAACACTTGCGAAAAGCGGGAAAGCTGTCATGTTGCTCTCCACACCTCTGCTTAATATCAACATTGCCTCTCTTTAATCACTTTTCTTTTGTGTGTCTTCTGTTGTTTGTTTGGGTTTTTTCCCCTCCTGTATGGCTTCAAGCTAGCACGTGCCATACACCCTGTTTGAACTGGTTTGTCCCTCTATTTTAAAGTTAATACTGGTTTGGGTAAGTATTGTCTTAATGTTTTATGCTGTAGCAGGAATCTCGGTAATAAATACTGAATTGGCTGTATAAGGTTGTTACTCTGGGAGCAATCTGTGTCTGTCTGTGGTGCTCTGGACTGTGCAAAGTGTTGGTCTGCCATTCATTGCTTCTCCCTGAGTGTGGCACCAGTCGCATTTCTGAGGATGCTGGCATTTGATCTTTACTTGCCTGTAAGAGCTAACGAACTGTTGAAACCTGTTTTGCAGGGTCTCCATTTAGTTCTGATTATATCACTAGGTCCGATATAGATTATGATGACTGTGGCTTCCTTCCAGACCTTCTCAGTAACTTGTCTTCTTTTAATATGATGTGGTCTGTTTTTTTCTGCACTGGCATCTGGTAGGCAACAAATCTATGAGTCATGACAACACACTAAGTTTATCCACATTTCCCGGTGTTAATTTCCTGAGAGCTAACTTTTGCCATATTCAGTTATTTTTCTTTCTTCAAATATAGATCTGTTTTCCTCAATGAGGCTGTAAAAGGATAAATTTGTACCTCTCATGCAGCACTATTTTTTTTTAATTTTTAGGATGTCACAAAATTTAAGAAGAATTTTTGAGCTATATTTGAGTAGAAGAAAAATAAAGCAGATATCATCAAATGTGACACATGTTCCAGTAATCCCGACTTTTACTTATTTATGGCTTTTTATTTCTCTGATTCAAAATATACTGTCTTCCCGATAGGCATGTCACTGAAATAGTTTTTTTTTTTTATCCTCTGACATGTTTCGCAGTAGGGGGAAATATATCTCAAGATCAGAGTTTTAAGATCAGCTCCAATAAAATTAATTACAAACTGCTATTGATTTCAAGAGAAGGAAGCAAGTGCCTCGCTCTGGAGTGGAACTTAATGTTGGCAGACACTTATGCCAGTTCAGTTTACATCATTGAGGAATCACCAATTCTAATCTACAGTTCACACTGCTACTGTGGGAACAAGTTAATCTGTATGATGTGTTTCCTTTGTTGCTCACACTAACATATATAGGTTAGCCTGGCTAACCTGGAGTCCCCATGCAGACAGCTGTAGGTGTAGACATAATCAAGACTCCACCAAAGGTTTTCCGTGTGTATGAAATTAGAGAGCTGGAAAAATACAGTAATTATAAGCAAAGCAGCGCACTCACTAAACTAATCTTTGTTCTGTACTCAAAATTAAAATTAATCTCTAGACACTTTATGTAAGGCTTATATGTCTTCGAATGCAAGACTCCCCAGTGGGGATGGTATATAATTTATTTTATATGGAATATAACATGAGTGTGTGACTTTGTGACTATAAAAGTAGTATTGAATGTATCTTTTTACAGGCTTTAATGGCATAATGACTATTAGACTAGAACCAAAATCAAGACAGTCTCCCTCTATGCTGGATCCCACAATGTTGTAAAAGAAAAGTTGAATGAAGAATAATTTTGTGATCAAACACATTATGAACTTAAGCAATTTCATTCTTAGCCAAGTATAGTGAAAGTAAAACTGGAAATGTCAAAATTACTCACTTTGGTATTTATGAGTCCAGTTGGCTAGCAATTTTGTAAAAGATTATTCAGAAACAGAGTATTACTAATTTTCTTCCGTTGATCCTGTTCCATTTGCAATTGTTCTTGGGAGCGCTTAACAACTCACCTGTGCCTTTTTTTCCCAGGAGAACTTCATCCCTACTTTTTGAGAAATTTCATTTCATCCCAATAGAAATAGCAATATTGTTAACAAGTGGATGAAAAAATGCCTCCTTCCACTTCTCAGATTCCTTAGAGGTTTAAACCTTGGCAGCTTACACTGTGTATAGATTTATTTTTTTTTTTTCACTGGGGAAGGACAGAATTTGGTCTTTTTCTTGGTCCTCAGTTTTAACCATTCTGATAGTATGTCCAAGCTTTTCCTAGGGTGTTGTTTGGGTTTGTGGTTTGGGGATTTTTTTGTTTGGTTGTTTTGTTGTGGGTTTTTTTATTGGCTCATCAAACCGAAAAAACTTCCAATGATTACATGGCTATAGTTCTGACTGCATTTAGATCCATTTTCCTCACTTTTGATTGAGTCATATTCCTAGCCATAAAACTTTTGTATAGTAAAACATAGATGGAAGCATATGCATAGCTGGTCATTCTCAGCAAACTTGCAATTTTAGTGCTGCCTTTTTCTACTTTTGCTGTTTAAAAAAAAATAGTATCTTTAATGTATGTTTTTTCCTAGAAGAGGTAGCGAAACTGTACTGGTAAACTGGCAGCATTCTTCTTACCAAAGGTAGTTGAGACAAGGACTGTAGGCAAATGTAGTCACGTTCAAATTTAAATACTGCCAGGGATGTCTCTCCGCTCAGTAGTGATACCTGGTACTCTGAAGTGTCTTTGCTATGTGATATATTAAAAATTAGAAGCCTTTAAAAGAAGCAGCTCACCTTTTTGGAGTAGTCTCTGATCTCGCACCCATAGGGCATTATGGTCAAGCCTGCAGGAATTTTTTCTTGTGGAATTGTATACTGGGAATGTCGTCAGTGGCAAGCAGAATAGTACATTTTAAAGGGATTTGTATGGGAGGAATAGAAAATAGTGATGCCTGGAAAGGGGTAAATGTTACTCCCATCTTCAGAAAAGGCAAGAATCAGAAGCCAGCCAGTCAGTTATCAGTGGCCGGGGAGTTTATGGAGCAAGTCTCTATGAAAGCCATTTATTTGCAGGCATATGAAGTAGAGGAAGGTGGTTGGGAACAGCCAGCGCAGATTTACACGTGGACTTTGCAAGACCAACCTGATTACGTGCTATGGTGAAATGACTGGCTCTGTGAACAGGAGGATTTAGTTTTCTGACTGAAGAAAGGCTTTTGTTGTGGTCTTCCATAGGATTGTTGTAGCCAAATTGGTGAGGCAGGGGCTGGGTGAGTGGAGTACAAAGCAGATTAGAAGCTGGCCAAACTATCTGGCTCAAAGCGTAACGATCAACCTCGCCCAGTCGAAGAGCCAGGCGACTGGTTATGGCACCCCTCAGGGAGTGAGTAAGGCCAGTGCTGTTTAACATCTCCGTTAGTGACCCTGCTCATGGGATGGAGTGCGCTCTTACCAAATCTGCAGATGACACTAAACACGGTGAAATCATTAGTACGATGGAGCACAAAGCTGCTGTTCACAGGATCCTCAACAAGCTGCCGGATTGCCCCAGCAGCAACCTCATGAACTTCAGCAGATGCAAAAATGTGAAGTCCTACACCTGGAACATACACAAGTTCAGGCTGGACACTGGCTAGAGAGCAGCTTTTTGAAAAAGGACCTGGGCGTCCTTGTGTGCAGCAAATTCAATGGGATTCATGAGCTTTTGTAGAGGTGAAGGTTGAACTGCATGCTTGGCTGCATTTACGTGAGGGTAAGTGGTAGTTTGAGGGAAGTGATTGCTATCCGCTCTGAGCTTTGGAGATCACGTGTGGGGTCCTGTGCCCAGCTTTGGGCCCTCAGTGCAACACTGACAGCAGCAAAAGGGAGTGAGTCTGGAGGAGCATCGCTAAGATGGTCACGTTGCTGGAGAGCATGACTCGTGGTAGGTTGACAAAGCTGGTTTTGTTTATTTTGAAGAAAAGAAGGGCTAACGGAGAATGCTTTTGCAGTCTTCAACTTCCTGGAGGAGTTTTAGAGAGAAGATGAATGTGTACAGTGAAAGGGCAAGAGGGGATGGTCACAAGTTGCCGCAAGTGAAATTCTGATTACATATGTAGGAAAAAAAAAGCATTCAGACATCACTGTAAAATGGGTAAGCACTGGAATAAGTTGTCCAGAGAGGCTACGTAAATTATTATCTGGAGATTTTTAAGAACCTTGCCTGATCCAACCTTGATGTTAGTTCTGCTTTGAGTAGGAGGTTGGGTAAAGTGAATTCCAGAGATCTGTTTCAAACTGGATTATTCTAAGGTGAATTTCTGTAGAAAATACACTGGGAAGATTTCAGTTTTAAAGATGCAGGGGCCTACTTGCTTAATTTACATGAGGCAGGAGTGAGATATATTCAGCCAGAGGCTTGGATTTTTCTTCATAGCTGTGTGTTTAAAAAGAAAAAAACACCAAGAAAATGCCACTCAGTGTCAAGTTGCTGATGTTATTTGAAGAAGCAAAACAAATACAGTAAAATCTGTATTCTTAGAAAGCTTTGAGATGTAAAACAAACTGTCGAAGCCTTTTTTAGTATTTTCTTTTTTTCATCAAGTTGCCTGTAGCATATTATCGGAACTTCTGTTGATGCACATTACAGTCTATGTAGCTAAAGATTATAAAAATAAAATTCTTGTCCTCTAAAAGTGAAAATCTAGGAACAAAGCTACTAGTATACATGGATCTTGTTTTCAGACCTTCCTTCTGTTGTTGGTGGTGACACAGGGAAGAACAGGTGCTACAAGATGCACTAAGTAACAACAGATGTGTTGTTCAGTGATATATTAAGACATCCTTGGCCTTCATGGTGGGTCAGTATTAATAACTATTCAAACTTATTTTTCTTAAAATACATTAACTTGTAATGTAACTGTTGAAGATGTCAATAGTTGAGCCTGCCATGTAGACATTGGAATGATCAAACAGCTCATTTAAAAAAATATCTAAAAATTGATGTTGAATTTGTGGGGTTTTTTTTTGTTTTGTGTGTGGTGGTTTTTTATCACACATCACATCTCATCGTGAAATGGAATTATGATTAATTAAAAAGTAATTTTTGTATGTTGAGGGAAATACGTAGATCTTTTTTTAGAATTGTCATCATAATCTAGTATCAAAAGTGCCACACATGAGTGACTATTGCCAATGTTTTTAAAACTTGAAATGTTTAAGAAAAAAATATTGCCATAATAACTCACTGTGTTTTATTTGATTTTATCGCTGACTCTTTTGATGTCAGTGACCCTCATCACAAACAGAAGAAATATGCTTGAGAAAGCCAAAGACAAGACCCTGGAACTGCCAGGCTTTGACAATATATATATTATTCAGAATTGCAGTGTTGGCATTTTAAGACTTAGGGTGAAATAAATTGTTTCAAGAACAATGGCAAGCCTCTCTGGTCTTATGAACACTCTGAATTAAAAGATGGTGGAAACAAACAATGCTATAGCTAAAGAAAGAATAGTTAAATAAGTTTATAGCTGGCATAGAAGACTCAGTACTATTCAACAAGGAAACATTTTAATTTTACCAATGCTTCTTTTTTTGCAAGCTGGAAGAGTTTATTTCAACAGATTGATGCTCTTAATTTTTCTTTGTGAGATTGGATGTATGTGTAAATAGTTATAAATTACTTCATGTCTTTTGGTACAGGCTGAATATCTGGACTGTAGGTTAGTTTAATCTGTTACATATCTGTAAATCTTTTGTGGGAGAAATAATTTGCTGCTTTTGTGATTCCTTTGATACCTCACACAACCCACCCTACAAAATCCATTGACCACATTAATAAGAGTTCAAGAGTGTCAGGTTAAGTTTAAATATGTATGCTTCAGAGTACAGTGCTTATTTATTCATACACACATACATGTGTACACAAAAATCATGGCACAGTTTATCATTAATCTGCATAGAAATACTGTAGCTCTTGGGCTACTTTGGAAGAAAATTCTAGTGCTGTGATTTACATGGAGCACACTTGTGCACAATCTCCCAGTTGGCTCAGCGTTAGTCCTCTATGGCAGTCAGCAGCTCCTTAGTTTTTAATCTTTGAAAATTGTAATGGAAGTTTGTTTTGGTTTTTTTTGGTTTTTTTTTTTGTTTTTTTTTTGTTTTTTTTTTTGTTTTTTTTTTTCTGAAGAGCTGCAGTAATTTCTTTTTGAAAGGAATTTTCCTAACAGTATGTGTTCATTTTGTCAAACCAGAAGTCGTACTGATGATGTTTTCAAGTGAACATCAGTAGAACTGAAGCTTCCCAATACTTAATGGCTCTTGGAAGCTGAGTTGCATTTCTTCTAATTCAGTTTTATTCACTGATGCTGCACATTTTATAGTCCAGAGAACCTGCTGTTACACAGTACGATGCAAGGGTTTTTTTTCCTTTCTTAAATCTTTATATCTCTCTATTAGGTAAACTCAAGAAAGCCTTTCACACTTCAATATTCTTACTACGTTATGTAACCTGATACTTAGCAAGAAAAGGTGTTACTACTTCTGACAGATCTCTTGGGGTGTGTTAGTTGTTTACTGAAACATCATATCTTTATGCAAGGTTTTTTATTTTTTCAATGGGAATATGAAATGATACAATTGTTGAGGGCTATTAAGATATCCCTGGTATATTTTGATAAAAACATATATCCCTTCCCATATCTATTCTTTTAAAATTTCTTTGGAGAACGATCTTCATAATTCAAATTACTTTCTTGTTTTGCCAACTAACTGCAGATATTTTATTAGATGTCATCACAGAAAACTCGGGTAATCAAGCTTAGCTGATCCCCAAAGTTACCTGGAAGGAGAGTTGTCACCATGACTTACTGTTTGTGGATACCCAGAGGATTTTGGGTTAATGTGTTCTGACAGAGCTTTCCATGCTCTGCAGTTCACCTGCTGTGGATGTGATGCCATGAAAATGCGGTGGCAGAGGCAGCATGTGTGAACTCAGAATGGCAGGACTGGCGAGCTTATACTGCGCCTCCTGGAGACAAGTGGGGGGGAAAAACCCAACTGATATCTGCTTCATTCTCTATATTCTTTTGATCGTAAAGCATTTTGTAACGTTCCGGAGACTAAAGCGGACAGGAATATGTACACAAAGCAGAGTGTGGATTTTGAGGTGTGCTCAATTTGTACACAAAATAAACAAAGCGAGGCACCCAAGGCTCCTTTTCTCTTGACATTATGTAAGGTCGAAAACCACCTGCTGTGACTCGGAGAAGCCCTACGGGAAAGGCAGGATATTAACTGAGGGCAGTAATCAGGCCAACAGCAGCTTTCCCACCAGACCATTTTACTGCAAAAATATGTGAGGTGAGACTCATACTGTTTAATCTCGTGGAAAACTTCCGAAGGCCTTGGTTCCCATAGGGAAGTGCTCTCTCTGGTAGTAAAATGGCCTTCAGGACCCCTTGTGAACAGTGGCGTGAACCCCTGAACAAACTTTTCTTGCAAGGTAAAAGGGGATCAATGCTGCGGCATGAGGAGACTGACTAATGAGGGATTCAGATGGGGCTGAGTGAGTGCTTTTTCGTGATTCGGTGGCAAAATCAGGCATGAAAATTAATTTTTTTATAGTTATATGGGATTATATATAAGTTATATGGGATTAACTTGCAGTGGTAAATTCAAATGTAGAAAACTATTAAAATGAGTAAACTAACAACTGAGGGGGAGACTATGGGATATGGGAGGGAACTGTTTGTCTTGTATGTCAAAGTAATTGAAAACCTGACAGAACATAAAATATTCTTTGCTTCCTGACCATCTTGAAGTCATTAAGGAAATTACCATAAATTTTCATAGAATTTATGTTTCACATTCACTTGAAGGCCTGGTGCATATATTTCCTACTCAGATGGTGGGCTCCTTCTGCCAGGTGCCAGCAGGTTAGCGTAAATTATCCAGCAGAAGTTAGAATGTTCTTTCTTTGCAAGTTGGCAAAGTGAAAGACACGTGCAAAACCCCAGTACTTTCCCCAGCCCTACCAGCCCTTCATTTCTTCCTCTTCCTCCAAGGAATACTAAGAAAAGAATTCATAGTCCTTATCTGAAGAAAATGTAAGTGAAATGCTTGTCTGAGAACTGCTTGATATTGAGCAGGGGAAAGACTTCAAAGTTAAACCATGGCATTTCTCAACTTTTTCAGTCCACATGATTCTTTGATTCTCTGCTATATGTATTTAATCCACAATTTAAAAATAATGTTTCTGTACTACACAAAACCAACAATAAAGTTCTTAAGTGGAATTGTGTTTCAAGAAAATCCAGTTCTGCATTGTTTTTATTACATAGAAATACTAGCAGAGAGATACAGTGTAAAAAACCCTTTCTGCCTCACTCAGCTCAAGGATTTTTCCAAATTTAGGTAACATGTTATTTAGACACCAAAGTACTGAGTAACGAATCAGACATTTCCTCCGAAGAGTCCAGGCTTCCTTGCATATAAAATTGGGTGAGCCTTAGAACCTTTCTCATAGACATATAAAACATACCTTACTCCTTGTACTCTTCTAGAAGAAAACTCTTTGAGTATAAAAAAAAACCCATAGCATATTTGTCATGTTACAGTTTCATCTGCTTTTATTCTACAGCTAGTTCAATTATATCATGATACCTGTGAATTACTTAATACCATATGGTAGTATTATATCTGCTATGTTGGCCATCTTCAGGATGGGGACTTTGTTACTCTTATCACTATGTACGGCAGAAGAAATGTGAACACTCTAGAGTAATAATATGAATAGCACAAAATAATGGTAGCGTCAAAAGTGTAAAAAATTAACGTGGAGGTTTATTGGGGGAGTTTTGGCCTAAATTCAGTTTGGGAATGTGGAAGGTGTTGTCTGGAGAAAAAGCAGGGGAAGAAAAAAAGAAAACAACTGAGGAAAAAAGTTATTAATTTCATTTTGTGGAAGTTAATTTAATGCTTCATGGGTATGGCCTTGGCTTTGTCTCTTTTCTGGAACAGTGTTATGTGGAGTGCCTTATGTTCTCCCTGTCTCTACCACAGAAATGTCTGTATTTTAGCAATAGTGCTGAGGACACAGTATGCTAATATAAAGGCTTTATTCAGGAGAAACTTTCTGTGGCATTAGTAAAAAACAAGCAGGTTCTTGGTGTTTTTCTTACCTTCCAAAAACCACTAATGGAACTGCTCTTGTATCTTTTGGGGATTTTAATCTACCTCTCTAAAGCATCTTACTGTTTAAAATCCAAATATTAAACGGTTTCCTTGGATGAAGAAGTGTATCAAACTTTCCTTTTTGCCTGTACACAGCATATGTGGCAAGTGCAAGTACATAACCTCCTTACATTTTGACCTTGTTCTTCCATAAACAAATAGCAATATTGTTAAATTCAGCGTGTGCAAAAACAGTATTATGAAGGAATAAAAAACACTTATTATTTGTAGTATGCAGTCATATTTCCTCTGTGCCTTTCTTTATTGGTGATACTTGCCATTCAGACATTGTTTTCTAACAAATTAAACTGCAAAGAAATAATTCCCTCAGAAACTCCTTCTCTGCTTCATTCCTGACTCCCCTGTTAATACTGAAAGTGTTGTTTTTATGTTTACAGTTTGCTCAGAAGGTTGCAACTTCTTTTTTTTTTTTTTTTTCCTTCTTTATGAAAATCAAATCTACAAGTTTTTATTTTTCCACACTTGTTAATGTATCAGACCTAATATTCCCACAGGTTTATTAGATCCTAACACCCTTGGCTTTTTACAATTAGAAAAAAAGCCCTGGTGGATATTTCATGCATTTGGCAATTCATTGGTGTCTAAAGCTGCCGCTGCCAACTCTGGAAGGATTTTCTTGAGTAAATGCTTGGGGGCTTGTGATTTTTTAAGTGCCTTTGGGAGGTGAGATCAAATATGCAAGCATGTGATTATGTTTATTTTTTACATGAATCCCACTGGTAGAATCCTTAGGGATTTGCTGTATCAAAGATTTTTATGAGAATACTGCCCTCGCCTGCAGTTTGAAAGGGAGCAATATAGGACAGGGACAGATGGAGGATAGACAGACTGGTTACTCTGGTCCTAGGGAATGGTGAGAGTCTCCTGCATCTGGTTACCCTTTCGGATACACTGCACTCAAGCAAATTAAGTGAATGTGCAAAAATCTGCAGTCACGTTTCCACTTCAAAGGTTTGCTTGTGTATTACATTTCCTGAATGTTCGTAATTTCAGAAACAGCAAAGCACGAGCAGGATCCGTCACG
The DNA here is from genome assembly GCA_035590215.1 of Microhierax caerulescens. NCBI lineage: Eukaryota > Metazoa > Chordata > Aves > Falconiformes > Falconidae > Microhierax > Microhierax caerulescens. Next base: position 105,060,831 of record JAVJGJ010000047.1, read on the forward strand.
CGACGGACGGACTCAGTATATGCTGTTGTCTGCACATGGCGTGGGCTTATCTGGAGAGCAAGATCTTCAGGCACGTGACTATTTTATTTGGCCTTTGCTGTGAAGCAGATGTTTGCTGTTTGTACACATGAATATATCTGTGTTCTTGCAATCTTCCTGCTTTAAATGGAAGAATTTGAGCAAGAAGACAGTAGGTAAAATCCGGCAGGTTTGTCGTAGCAGTTCCTCAGCATGTCTAGGTGTACGTTTCCCATGAGTAATAGGTAGTAAAAATGATGGAGGTGGAAAAAGAGGAGAGCTACGAAATCCAGTTGTATATGAAGTTTCTTTCAATGAGGATGGATTGTTCTAGTAAGAAGAAGAAGAAGCAGCTGTTTAACCATTGGTTTGGTAAGAGGTCTCAAGCCATAAAGAGAACTGTTAGACTCATTTAGTTAGAGCCTAAATGATTCAATGATTCTGTGAACTAGCTGAAGTGTCATTGTAAAAAATTAAGACACCTGACATTTTGCTGACCAGAATAGCTGCATAATCTATTAGTAATATATGTCTGCTGATTTATCAAAGTAAGTATATGGATGCACCTGTGCATACACCTACAGAGGGTTTTTTAATTAGTAGTTGAGATAATGTAGAAATTTCTGTCCCTTTAAATATGCTGATTGAAAAATGAAGAATTCCTGCCCTCTAAACATGCAGGTTTCACAGTGGTTACAGTAAATCTCTTAATCTCCCAAGCAGTTATTCTCCTCTGGGTTTTTCACAGGCATTTATCCACAGGACATTCATTTCCAACCTGTATTTAAACCCAGGAATAACTGTGGGCTTTGAGCTATCTGCTTTCATGCACTCCTAATGGGCTCTACGATAGGGACTCTGGATGAGCTGGAAAATAGATTCAGGCCCAGTCACATTTGGCTTCTGTTTCAGCTTAAACTGAGTCTCTATTTATTCTTGTAAAGAGAGCATTAAAGAAAGCAATTATTTGGAGGTGAGGGAAGGGCAGGAAGGATCCACCATAAAGGATTTATACTGGCTTTATGGAGAACACTAGAGTGTCAGATTTTCAGGCTTATAATAGGACGTAGTTGAACATATCTGCAGAATGGGGTGTGAGGATTTGAAATATATCCTGGATTTTTGTCAGACGCCCTCAGCACTTTTTTTTTCTTGTTTCTTGCAGCAACTGTACACCAGATTCATAGATGTAAATGGTGGTGACTTAACGTTGTCCTTTAAATACACAGTAACTCACAGTAGCATGTTTTCTTATAACTTAGTAGATGCTTTGTAGTTAATATCCTAAATGGTCCATATTTGTGAGTGAAACTTAGTATTAAATTAATATTATGGTGTGAAAAAAAACCACACAGAAACACAGTGTTCTTTTAAGTAGTTACTATGAAGCTGCATCTTGACCTTCTGGCATTTTATCTTCTGTGCATCAAAGAATTTGTTTCAGTTTCATTAAAAGCAAATTTAGGGAAGGTAAGGGAGAGAGACTGAAAGCAACTGTGCTTAGGAGTCTTTTAGTTCGGTATTTTCAGTCTATATAAAATAACTTGAATTTGAAAAGTATCTTCAATTGCATCCAGAAAAATGTGTGGTGTTATTAATGAACATAAATCATTTAAACAATATTTTTTTCATCTTCTGTTGTTTTCTTCCCATCCTATTTTCCTCTCTGGCATTATTGTCTTCGTTATTCCTCTGTTTCTCTTCTGCGAGTGTTTCCCCAGAGTACAAATTCTTCTGTTTCTGTATGCTGTTTTCTGACTGCTCTTTCTTAATTCAGCTTTGCTTTGCTGGTTTGGTCTTATAAACATACTACTTTAGCAAAGACAACTGAATAGCATTCTGTCAATAACAGCAAAATGTAGTTGTTCTTTTCTGCTTATATTAGATATACTTCAAATAGTAGCAGTAGAAAGATTCAGAACAATGTTTAGTATGTTCCAGTAAATGTGCCTAACTTCAGATTTTACCTTTGAAAATACTCTTACTGGGGAGTGTACAGGGTGATGATGAATTTGTCAGCAGAAGACAGGTTCTTATATTTCTTTCTGAATTGCATGTCTCCGTCTCCTGTGAAGCTATTAGTAAAAATAAATGGGCTAATTAAACTGCGATGCTTGTTAAACTCTTGGCAATTTCAGTTAGACCCTGTTTCCTGGTTCTGGAAAAGTCTTAACTTGGATCATTGTTCATAGCATGGGTAAACTTCTGGATAGATGGAAATTAGGAAGGAAATTCAGGCCAAATCTTGTGAGATGCTGCTTACCTCTTTCAGTTTAGACTAAAGAGCTTGGGCCAAGGAACAGACTGAAGGGAAACCATGTACTCACACCAGTATCTTGGCTTCTCATGGCAGCACAAAAAGAGAATCAGGAAGGAGTTGCTGACTTGGACAGTTTGAGGTCTGACTTCTCAATTTACTGATCATAACCTAAAGAACAGATCATAATATGATCTAATTAAGTGTTATCCAGCTGTTTAGTTAATAATTACCTGAGCAAATTTACTTAAAACCCTCTGGTGCTAGGAAGGGGTTAGTGATAAGCCTAAAACTTGTTTTTTATTTATGTATTTATTTTTCCTCCTTAAAGGATCAAGGCTCTGGCCAACAGTTCTAAATGCGTCTGTGACTCAGTAAATTTATACATTGTGGGTTGTGTAAGTCTGTTTTCTTACCAGTTTAAGCAAACACTTCTAAGAGAATGCACAGTGTTTCTGTATCCAGGAAAACATTACTTAAGATACTGCAGTTATTAGATTATTTAAAACATAAGCTTTTATATGGGCCCGTGTGCAACAATGTATCCTTACACTGCAGATTCCTAGCTATAATAAAAAAAAATAAAAACAAATCAAGATGAAATAAAGAGGAAATCTGAAGAAATTATTTTAAAACTGGAGAAAAAGTTTGAAGTGGGAGTTTTCTAAATCTGGAAATCTGTTCTTTAATAAAGTAGCCTTCAATGACATGTTTTCAAAAATAATGAGTTATTTGATCATGCCAAATTCTTGTTTGCTGTAGATCGCAGCACATTGCCGATGAATATGCCTGCTTCTTAGCAGTAAGATTTCTTAGCAGAGTTGACCGCAGCAATAAAGTGAAATTGTCTGTGAAAGAAGCTGGTTTAAAATACCATTTAACTTGCAACTCATAGAGGTTTATGCAGACTGATGGCACATTTAATGATCACGATCATGTGGACCAGACCCCAAAGAATCCTTCTCCTCAACTTACTGAATTTATTCTTAAGTTCTTAGGACTGTGGATGTTACAGCCTTTCCTTTATTTTTTAATTTTTGGTGAAATGCATTCAAGGAAGCGAGATATAACCACGCTTTTCAGGGTTTGAAACTGTCTGAAAAATTGAATTCTGGCTCTCTAATTGAAAAGCTTATAGATTGAAATACAAGTTTCTGTTTGTCACTTAGAGATTTAAGTTTTAATATTTGGCATTTGAACTTAATTAATTTTCCCAACAGCTAATAACTGCATTTAAATGAGGCCTGTCTTGATGGTTAATTACTGGGAATTTATGGCTGCCTTGACATTTCTAAAACACTGATGATTACAGTAAAATCACTTACAAACTTATGTAGATTTTAGGCGGTTGCCTATGAACTGTTTGTTTATTCATCTCCTTTCATGGGAAAGCACTGTAGCAGTAGGGATTCCAGGTACTCAGTGTGGTGCTGCGTTGAACTAGTTTACATCGGCTTTTCATCTGGCAAATTCAGTGATAGTCCAGCAGGAATTTTCACCTCCTTGTAATAACAATGGGGGAATTCAGTAGCTAAATAACACTTCTCAGCTAGCCCAAATGCAGGTGTGGAATACGAGGCATGGATGTTTCCTGACTTGCCCAAAATCTTGCAATGAGTTTCTGGCAAGCAGAGCTAGAACAAAGGTTTCCTGATTCACATTCCAATTTTCATAGCTTGCCTTTCTTCTGACATTTATAGTCCAAATTTGACAGGTAATTCAATTACTAGTCTTCATATTTCCATCAAAAACTGTGACACATCTCATTCTTTATCCAGAGCTCCCTGACCAGAATCAAATATATATTTAATTTCATTTTTTAAAAAAGCAATATGGCAAAACTTATTTTGGTTCATGGATTTTTATCCTTTAATAAGTTCCTTCTGATAATAGCTTATGATCCTTTGGCCTGTAATATATTGAATGCTTTGCCTTCTTAGCAGACCTTGCTGTCATCAAACTCGGAAAAGAACTGTGCTTATATTGATATATTTCTAGGATTGCAAACAAATATTCAGCTGTGTTTCTTTCCCCAAACCTTGACACAGGAATGGTTTGTGAGAATACCTGCATTTCTGCTAAAGCTAATCTTTCTGTGAATTTCAATTTGAGGATTTTCTCACCAATTTGTAAAAAAACCCGAACAACAAAACCAACCAATCAAACAAAAAGACAAACCCCAAGAAACAACAAACCACAACCAACGAACCAAACCAAAAAAAAAAACCCCCACAAATCAAACAAAACTCAAACCATACTTCAGGATATTTTTTAGCTGGGTAAAATGAATCATTTTAATCCTCTTAGAACATCAGAATAACTTACAGCATAAATGTTCTATTATGTGATGTACATTGTATTAAGCATAATAACATAAAATAACAAGCAGCTCCACAGAGAACAAGAATGGAAATTTACAGCTACGCCGTTTCTCCTAACCATTAATTTATAAGACATAAAGATAGGGTTATGAACTGGAAGTTACACAAGTTTTTAATATCAGCCAAATTCATAAATTATTTTACTGCTCTGAAATGTAGTTGAACCCATCAGACACTGAAGCATACAAGCCAAGATATTATGGTCAGGTGCTCAGGCTTGTGCCAGCAGGCTGGCTCCATTCGCTTCCATCAGCCACACAGAGCTTTGCTCTCAGGATCTTCAGATGTTTCTCGTAGGCTTCTGTGACTGCCAGTGTCATCTTGTTTGTTCACATCGCTTTTGCATAGCCCATTTAGCTGTAATGGATTGATGGATTTAAAAACCACTTGCAGCTACTATTAATATCATGCTTCAGCGTGTATATTTCCGTGAGCATTGGTAACAGCTGTTTGAGCAAAACACTTTTTTTTATTTACTTCCTTGGTATCTTAATATTACAGTACCATTTCCTTTTTTGTTTGTTTTAGGTAATATTTGTCCGTCAGAAGATGTCAATCATAAAATTTTAAGGAAGTCCTTCCCAAATGTCCAGTGAGATATATGAATGTAAAAAGAAACTACTCTAGTATACAGTGTATGTCAGTAATTTAAAATCAACACAGTTTATTTTAGAGACATTTCCGTTAATAGCTTATCAGAAATTTGAGTGTTACTATAAAGCTTCCTTTTAAATTATATAGAAGTGTGTTCTTCTGGCAAATCAAAGAAATTATTTACTGTAAAAGTTGTTCTCAGCCTGTATTTTTTTGCAAGATTTAAAAATACTGTTGTATTTTAATGACTTCCTTCAACAATCATACAGTATGCTTATTCCTTGATTACGGCTTGATGTGTGATATTTATAGGTAGGTAATAGAATAGCTTTCTAACTAAATAAAAGATTCTACAAACTTAAAACTTACATAGCTTTTAATGATTAGAGATTATTGATGCAGATTATATGTCTGTGGAGGGGAAAAGGAAACATTTTGCCTGATGTGACATCCTCTTCTGCAGGAAATACTGTCAGTTAATGTTGTTAAACGACTGGGGTATGCAGGAAAAATCAGTGACCTCTTTCAAAACAGTTGACTGAAAATAATGATGCTACTTATGTTTGTAGCAATAGAACGTATTTGCCCTTTTTACGTTCTAGAATAACTTCTGGTATTTTTTATTTTTTTTTTTTTTTAATTATTGAATTTCCAGATGTTTGTGGTGTGGTGGTGTCGATGAGTTTTTAACCAGGGGTAGGAGTCCACAAGAGAACAAATAGGTTTTATCGTAGTCTTCAGAACCACAGGACACAAGGAAGAGAAAAGATTCTGGAAGTTAAAATCTTTTTAGCTGCTACTTTGGTTCCACAAGCATCATTCCTGTTGATTGACTGAAACAAGATTCCCATACTCTAGTAGGTGTAAAAGTGCTTGGTTACCATTATGAGCAAGTGACAAAGATATTTTGGATTCTCTTGTACCAGATTATATTTTTAGATAGTTTAATCAATGTATTTTCTTTTAGTACTGTAGTAAGGAATAATACGGAAGTTTCAGTTAAAAACCTTCATCATTTGGTCTTGATTATGAAAGCTAAATTTGCTCTTGGTGTTGCAAACCAAACTAATGGTGAGTGAAGCATTTATATGAAGCATAATAGGAGACAAAGCAAATCCCATCTTTTCTTGGCTCTGTAAGGGGGTTTGGCAGGTCTGCCAATAGGGTTGTTGATCCTTCTTTCTTTGTGTCTCACCACTTGGTCCAGCTTTTATTTACAGATTACCTGATGCTCATAGTGTTTTTATTTTGGCAATCATGAATTTGTAACTAGGTGACTGCTTTGAAAAGTCCTCCTCTGGAAAGGCAAGAAATGTGGTAAGATCACTTTCTGAATAGGCTTTACAAGTATGTCTTTGGTGCTGGACTGTGCCTCTTCTAGCCTGCGATCTAAGGTAAATGTGTTTGGAGATAAACTCTCTTGTAAGTATATGGTACCTTTAATGGAGATTCTGTTTTGAAAGCAGAATATAACACTGAGTGTGTGTCCTTGGAAAATGTGTGTGATGATGGCGTTGCTGGAATCATTTCCCATTACAGGACTTAAGTATTTTCTTGAGAGCTGGATTTTTCTTCTGCTAACTTGAGTGTGCTCGTTAGGTAACTTTAATTCTAAGTCACTCTTAACGATGTGGGTGTGCAAATGCTTCAAACCTCCAAACAAACAGAACATTTCTGTGATAGGCCAGTGATTTCCAAAGTTTATCCTCTGGGCTGTACATTCTGGTAACTGGTTTAAGTGGCAGCACTACAAACAGAGCTTGGTGAGGAAGGGAACGCTGTATTTTGCAGCCAGTTTTTGTAGGACACAGCTATGACTCTGATAGACATTGTACTGCATCAGCTGAAGAAACTGCTTCTGCTGCTTTGCCATTGCCACTAGTAATAACATTTCTGGATTTAGTACTTAACTAAGCATTAAAAAAAAAATAAAAATTAAAAGACTAGAGAGTGCAAGTCTCTCCTCTGCAGCCCTGTCATCTGTTTTCACCCTAGGAGAGCTTGTATCACTCTGAAAATTGAACAGCCGTTGTTGCAGGATACCTTGTTGAATGTACTGTCGGACATTGCCGCTTTTCTTACCGTAATGATCATAGCTACAGCTAACGAACACCGCCACTGGAGCAAGAGCTGATTGGTTCTCTAAATGTGACTTTATAACACTTCTTGTATGAGATGCTAACTTGTAGTGCTTCTTCTAGCCTGACCTGAATTTCTTGGGGATTTACAGATGTATTATATTAGGGCACCAGCCAGACTACATTAAAATGAAATACAAGTCTAGCTTTTTTTTGACAGGTGAAGTGCTTAATGGTTCTATTTTCCAGTCCTATCATCTGAAAGGATCAAAAGAAGCCTGATAGTCTGAAAATTAGCACTAAGTCACTTTGAGGATAAGGTTATCTGTCTTCATGTCACCTAAAACCAACTAATCTATGACAAAACAAAAGAAGAGTAAGTCCAGTTTTTTTGTACGGAACGTACAGAATGGAAGAAGGACTGTTGAAATGTTATTTGAATTTAAATGTGCTTAAGTAGTTGATAGCCATTTATCGACATAAATAAAACAAAAAAGTAATTAATTTGCTCCAATACTTGCAGCAACGGTCTAATTGTAGAGGAGATGCATTTCTGGAGCAGAAGATAACAGCTTGAAAATGCTGTCTTGGCTAGCTTCGGCTTTGTGTAGCTAAAATGCTAAGCCCCTCCAAAGACAGCCTTTGATGACCCATGTGCTAATTCTTTCTTGGCCAGCATTATGCCTCATTACAAAGGAATCTAATAACCTTCCTTGGCAGAGACTGCTGTCTTCTCATATCACCAGTGATCTCTACAGGCCGTTCTGAGTGGGTGAGTTCATGGGAGTCCCGTGCACTTTTGCACCCTTCCGCGAAGATCTGCCCCGCATGGCTTCATTTGGAGTGTTTCTGTGAATATGACATTACTACTTGCCTCACCAAATTTCAAGGATGACATAAGACTAAATATTGCAGTTGGTCAAGTGTTTTATTTTGTTCACTAGCAGTGACTTTTGTGTGACAGCTGCTCTAAGGGTTGTGGAAACAAATGGATAGACACATATGAGAATTTTTCTGTAATCATACTTTAATCTTCTGGCAGGATTCATTCATGGTTTATAGTTGTTTGTTCCTGCTGTACGCCTATAACCCTGTTAGTATTCTTGTATCACTGTTGTTTTAAGGAAAGGCTTTTCTGAAATGCAGGCTACATCTGTTTTTGTTTTGCTTTGATATCCCCATTAATACATTTGGGAACTAGTTTCTCAAAAGTATGCATTCAGAAACTACTTTTTTGTGTGTGTAGCTAACAGAATTGAGAATGTCAGAATTCCCAGAGGTAGCACTTGGTTTTAAAAACAAAAACACACCCTCCAAAACTAACAAAAGCTCCTTACTTGGGGAATTTAAACTAGTTATCTACAAACATTTCCAGAATATTTCTTCATCTAACACAGCAATCCATGCAAGGTACATTACAGAAAAGGGAATAGGTTAAAGAATTGAACATGAAGTCTGATTTTGAAAGGTAGGGGGAACTCCCTGCTGGACCGGCTTGCCTGCTCTGTTTTTCAGAATGTGCTCAATGTGAAGAACATGCAAAGGCTAGGTCATGGTTTACAAGAAGTCACTTGATACTTTCTTTCCATGGAACACTCAAAAGGTTTTGCCAGAGTATTGCTGGCTCTGTGCACTTGAAGGTTGTTTTAAAAATTATTCTTTGTGCTACAGCATAATGTTTACCTTGAGTGCTTCCAGTAGGTGACAGAGATGTTAATTTTGGGGAAACACGTTTTTCTGTGAAATTCAGTTTTGAAGTAGCATCAAGGAGACATTAAGAGAATATGTATTAAATCTGGATAGTTGTAGATAGTTGTAGATAGTTGTAGATAGTGTTGTTTGCAGTCTCCTGATGAGTCTACTAGGTTTAACTTTTTGTGACCTAGAATCGAAGTCCATTTCTGTTTATCAACTGTTTCACACGTAGTACGTGCAGATTGACCAGCATTTGACATAAAAGCTACCATTCTCTTTAGCTCCATCTCCAAATTTAATGAGATGCAAGTGCTAGACTAGTAACTTTAGCAGTGTGTTCCATCACAACAAACCTGTGTGTCGCTGATGAGACATCTGATACCCGACGCGATTCCCTGTATGGATGTGGGAAATGCTTTCCTTAGGAATTACTGTCTTTTGGAGAGCCAGCTGACCTCCACGATCTGCCGCAGGTTGCAATCTGTTGTCCAGTGCTAGAAATCTGATCTCTCCACTTCTGAGTAAATACTTTAAGTGGCAGATTCGTAAGGAGCAGAAATCATACGTCCTTGGGCTGTGATACATTCTTTACTCTTTCCCTTTCATGATTTTCTAGCTGTTCCCCCATAATCTGCAGTCTTTCAAATTTGGTGGGGTTCCTCTTGCAATTCATTGTGACTCCCTTGAATCATTTTTGAAGAGCAAATTAAAGATCCTGAGATCAAATGAATGAAGGCCCAGATGGGTACTGAGTTTTCATGTATGTGGAAATTAATTTCACCTACTGTGCTTCACATAATTTCATATGAACTTTTGATATTTTTGATATATGAATGGGAAATCTTCACCTAATGTCTTTTGTCTTGAAAGCACGTGTACAGCAGAGAATTATCATAATATTTTTTTCAATGAATTAGAAATATTTCTGCTAAACCTGACTACCCTTAGTGTACTTTTCACTAGACTAAAAGGTTTTATTTGTCCTATGTGAACTTTTGCCACATTTTCTAAGCCTGTTTCCAGGAATGGTTCATTTTCACGGAAGGTAGACAGAGATCTCGTCATTGCAGTTAATGAGTCTGGTTTTGGCTCCTGAATGTAGAATGAAATTAAAGTCTTCATTTTAACTTCTTCACTACCTTCTACTTATTTTATATTTAACTGTTGCTGTAGGCTTTTTGTATTTGAATGTAGAAAACGGAACCAGCGCAAGGAAATATTTCAGGAAAGTCATCTCTGAGTACTAGTTGTATTTTTCCTTACCTTAAGTTTGAGACAAAAAAATTATCTACTAGCATTAAAATTCTTTTCCTTGCTGTAGTAATGCTTCAAGTTGTTACACAGCACACGTTTTGATATGAACTCTTTAATAGAAGGTCATAGTTCTGTTTCCCTGTCACTGATAGACTTGTGGAATGTATCTTGAAAGAAAATATAGCATCAAGAGCTTCTTGTCTGTGAGAAAGCAGGTTTAGAGGTGAGATTGACACCCCCACCCCCTGTTTTTAACTGATTCTAGGAATGAAGACAATTGACTTTTTTTTGTCAAAACTGAATATTATATTCCTGGTTTTGACAAATTTTGCTAAATGTTGCAATATTTTACACTTTATATGCGTGTACACACACACATACACACTTACATATGTATAAGCAGAATATGCCTGTATATATGTGTTACTCTGTGTAACATGTCAAAACAGAACATGGAAATTAGCACATTGAATAACTGTACCTAAATTTGCATGTGCTACACACTGACAGTAGTCTAAATTGTGATCAAAATATCCTGTACCTTTGCAGCTGTTTGTCATTTCATAGCCTGCTCATGGTTTAAATATACTCAGTCCAATCCCAGATGTTCTGTCTTTAACCAGTGGAGTGATTGGATCTATTTCTGTTATCATGTCAGAAACTTTTAATTTAAAAAAAAGCACCAGTGCGTTAAAAAGATTTCCAATTCTACATATGAGAGTTGCTTTAAATTTTCTACATTGAAAATGTGATCCAAATAATTGACTTGCAATTGAACAGTATATCGCTTTTTTCTATCAGCAGTGCCACCCAGTTGTTTGTGTTTTTATAATAATACAGATTACAGGAATAATTGTGAATTACAGAAGTGCTTTATCATTTGTACTTCTGTTGGGGGTTTATTACTTTGCTCAAGATCTGTAATAGTTCCTAAGACATTTTTTTTGATCTTCAGTGTATGATTATGTTAATGCTTTCCTTTTGTTTTGTTAAATGCTTCAGTACTTTTATAATTTTTGTAACTAATTTTTTTTTTATAGAAACAGAGTACTTCCAAACTCCTATGCTCCTATTCCAAAGTCTTAACAAAACTGTTATTGCATTATATCCAAAACTGCAATTAAACACTTCTATATGATGTCTATAAAAGGTGACCCCATTCTGTTGATAATCCTGGAGGTTTGTGACAGGTACAACATATGCAGTCTAGGGAAAGGGCAAAACCAGTGTTTGTCTTCTATCTCAACTTTACAAGCTTTTATACAAGTACAGCTTTGTTATGTTCTAGATTTATTATTAAACCTTAAATTTTATTTAAAGGCATTAGACCTTTACATGAATGTTTTGGTTGTGTTTGTTCGTTGTAGATTATTACTTATTTTTATTGTACACAGATCTGAAAAGTTCTGCTTAACAGATTTTCTTATCAGGATAAAATAGTATTTATGCAACTGGACATGTTGCTTGACTATCATAACTGCATGGTTTTGATAAACTGCTTTCCTATTGGTTTATTAGTCCTTTTAATATTTGGAGAAACTGAACTTTAAAAAGACCAATTTGTTTATTTCTCTGAAGTAATTGTAGCTATATAACGCGTTGCAGGAAGAGCTACTGTGGTGCTCCCCAGCAATGACCACAGCCTGGACGTGCTGTGTTGTATTACACGACTCATGAGTAAGAAGTGAAGGAGACTCTGGAATAGCTGGGGCTTGGCTTGTAGACGGTCCTGGAAGAGAGTAGAATAGCCTGAGAAAGCTGTGGTGATGAATTTGGTACTGAAATATCTCAGTGGAAGATTAGGGTGTGGGTCACTACCCCAGCAGAGTTTTCAAATACTGCCTTTACCTAGAATTCTGTGGGTTCAGTAATGGCTACGGATGCAAAGCTGGTGAATGATGTCAGTCAGCAGTCAGCTGCTTTTGTAAAACCTTTCCTTGTGGTGGCTTTTTCACTAACCTGTTAAATCTTGGATGAAATTATGTGATTGCACAGGTTTGGTAGTCACTCTTCTCCTGTTAGGTGTTCGGGATCCATGAGAGGGCACTGCAGCTTGTATTACAGATGTGGAGAAGAGAGGCGTGGAGAGGCTGACAAACCCTTTCTTTAAACACGTAGCTGAAGATAAATTTGCTAAGTACCTTATGCTCTTAAATTTCAAAACCAAGGCAGGCTACTTTTATTTCTTTAGAAACATGAACAGAGGTAAGTATGCAGAGGTTTCACAATAACGTCCTATTCATATACGCTATGCAACAATTCATAAAAGAAGATAATACAGGTTTGAAATAGTGCTGGTATTGCTGGACACTGAAATTATTTAGGCGCATATATTTAACTAGTTTATCTTCACATGTCAACATTAAGACTTTACATTTTATTGGAATGAAAGTGAAACGAATGCATCAAATGTGTGGGGGGGGGGGGGGGGGGGGGGGGGGGGGGGGGGGGGGGGGGGGGGGGGGGGGGGGGGGGGG
>JAVJGJ010000047.1:105073684-105106967 GCA_035590215.1 Microhierax caerulescens
CCCTACCTCACTGACAGGTGGAATAAAATAGTGATTTTTGCTTTTCCTGGTTCTTTCTGAATCCAGGTAAACAGTATTAAAATGCAAAAGCTAAAAGACTGACACTCTAAGTTTAAATTATAGTAGCAGCTGCAGAACTAGTTTTTCTACATGGGCAAATTAAACCTAATAACATGCTCCCAACCCCCAAGGGGCTGCCGTAGCAGCACCAGGCACAAGCAATTTTCCATACTGTGGAGCTTGAAAGAGTGCTGCTGAGGTGCAATTGAAGCCAGTACCGGGATTTTGTCAGGGTGATTTCCTATATCAGCTCTCCAGAGAGTATGTTAAAGTGCGGGAGCTTAAAGGCTTCCATGCTTTCGAGGGTTGGGAGGCTATCTAACATCAGAGTGTTATTTGTGCACCAACCCAACTGTTTCAATTACCAATTTATCGCTGGGGAGCATTGATGGATTTTTTTTTAAGTTTGGAGATAGATCTGAGCTCTTATTGTATAAAAGAAAATTCATGATTCTGTTAGGAAGGTTGTGTAGACGCTGAATGGTTTCAGGATTTAACCTACTGTTTTGGGTAGCATTTATTAATATGCTTTTATAAATCCTATTAGAGCTGCAATATCACTGATTCTGCTCCACGCTGTTACTTGAAACTGAAATCTGTGTAAAAATACTGGAAATTGTGTTACTAATTCTACTAGTTTAAGGTAATAAAATTACCTTATCTGTGCCTTCAGACTCACAGTCCTTTAGCAAACTCATGAAAGCCCAAGAATCACATTATCATCTCTCGCGAGGTGAAAAACCATACCTACATCTGTAGTGTGTAGTTGCCACTCTTGCTGTGTTCCACAGCGCACCTAGACAGTCAGTTAATTTTCTGTATGTGCTTACATTAATTTGGGCAGAGCAGGAAGTATTTAAGGTAATTGTCTGAAAAATCTGAAATATTATGTTACTGCCTATCAGTGTAATGGGATATTATTTTGGTATTTCTTTCTGTAAAATAGCTGATTTGCCTTAACTGCAATTAGGGATTGTATTTAGAACTGTTTTTCTGACCCTGAGTACTGCAAATTCAGAGCCTGTTTCGATGGCAGCTAAAATAGGCCAGTCGGAGAAGTTTCATATATTGTTAAAAACCTGGAATTTTATAATTCTGTATGGAGTGATGAGGGCAAGATAGTTGTGTTTACACCCTCACAGTGTGCATCTCGCAGCTGGGACCCCCACCCTGCCCCACTCCAGACTGGGGTGGGGTGGGGGGGTGTGCAGAAGGGTATGAGGCTGCTTCCAGGTTTCCTCTGCACGGGTGATGGGGACGACAAGAGGACCCCACCATAGGTAACACCTGCCTTGAAGCATAGGCGTGCTCAGGGACTTGTTCAGTCACCTCCTTGTAGGTTTGGACTTAACTCTTTTTGTTTCTTTTGTCCTAATTCTAGGTAGAGTTTAGTGAGGGTTGGAGAGGTGGGTTTTCATTTATTTTGTGGGGTGTTTTTTTGGTTTTGTTTCCTCCAAATGGAGTCCTCATGTCAGTTTTCTGTTTTGATTTCTTTGGACTGTTACTACGTTGGGAACGTGGAGGAATGGTGATGGTGACTGGTTTTCTGTAAGAGCTGGATTTCTGTATAGCCTGTCATAGAGCTCTGTTGAGGAGGGATACCCAAGAGGTGTTTTGTTGGTGCTGCTGCAGGGCTGTTAAATTGTAAGACAGTGTTCTAAGGAATGCTGATGAATTTCAGTGCCAACTTCAGTAAATCAGACAAGATGTTTTCAGCTGTTATTTTAAATTTGATGCCTTATTCTTTGTGGGGTTTGGGTTTAAAAAGGGAATTTTTAAAGGGAAAGATATTACTTCACTTCCACAATTCACAGCATTAAAAATAAGAATTTGAAGGCTTTCTATCACTGCTTAATACATTTTAAGAAAGTAGATTAGAGTGGTTTACAAAGCTATCAACTCCAGCATGTCAGTAATTAAGGGAAGGGAAGCAGGATGAATTCTTCAGTATGTCTCCAATACTCATCGTGGATCACTTTGTCTAGCAGGTTGTCCAGAACTTCAGCTTCAGAGCAGCCTGTTGACAACAGTTCATGTGTAGAGCCATGTGGCTTAGAAGTACTTGCCAGAGAGGAAAGAAAAAAAAAAAAAAAAAAGTGAAGGATATTTTGTATTTGTTTATTTTCATTTTAAGCTTGAAGGGATTTAATGTCATAACTGCTTTATTATGGTTAAAAGAAAACGGAGTGAGTGCCCTTAACGGTATGGTGTTGAAACCAAGGTCGTGACAAGCAGCACTTCACACCATGTCTGTGGAAGCAGTTACGTTTTCAAAAGGGATGTTATGAGGAAGATCACATCTGTGCCTCCCATCAAGATTCTTGTACAACGCAGAATGTCATTTATATCTTTAAAATTAGTATAAACTGTTGACTGTCCTTAGAGTGTGATGACTGCTTTAAAAATTATTACTTCAGTTTCTGTTTTAGAAACTATTTTGTCCGGAGTTGCAGAGTGAATGATCTGAATCATCCTACCCAGATATTAAATAGTTTGTGTGTGTACTTCCAGCTGGTTGAGCTAGAAATATTTCAGAGTACTATACAACAGGTTTATTTCACACAGATAATCTTGTTTATCTGTCATGGTCTGCTGTGTACATCTTTGTTGCAGCTGATGGTTAGGAGATAGTGGTAAAGTAATTTCCTGGATTCAGTGCCATATCCAGTCAGATATGCTACATAATGAAATCACTAATTTCCCCCAGTTAAATAACGGCTTCATAAAAGTTTTGATGAAAATGAAAACAAAACACACAAAACCCCCAGAGATTAAATTAGGTCTCCATTAACCAACAATTCACTTCAATTATTCAAGTTTGAGTTCCTACACCTATGTCTAGACTAGATAAGTATGTTATTTTTACAGATGTCAGGTAAACCCCTTTTTTCTCAATAGTGTTGGGGGAGACATATAAATTCTTTGCATCTTTGAAGAATAGTCCAGTTTTATTTCTGAACCTTGAATGTAAACACCAAATTCTGGCCAATTAAGAGTGTCTGGCAGAGAGGCATTGATTCAGTGGCTAAGTTTGCTGTCAGAAGGCTGTGGTGACCTTTCAGTTAGCGAGGCAGAATTCAGGAGATACTTTCCAACTGTGACATACTTTAGACCTACTCACTTACTGATACTGGATATATAAGAGACTCTGTATTACTGGAAATTAAATGTAGCATGGGGTATAGTTCTAGCCACCTTATTCACCTTTTTCTGTCCTATATGGTCCTTATTATTTCTATCTTAAAGTACTGTAATATACTTATGTGTGGTAACAGTTCTATTTCTGTGTTAGATATGTAGATTCCATATTTAGAGAAGTCTTTCAAGGTGCTTACTGCACATCTACAGCTTACATACAGTAAAACAGCTTTTCTGAGATAACCATTTAATTAAACTTAGGAATTTTTTTAGTACAACCAAACAAATTTATGTACCTTTCCCTTCCTTTGTATTCTAACAAAATGGCTGAGAAAATATTTTCCCACAAAAATACTATAGAATAATTTGGTGCAGGTTTTCCCATCTTTCCCTTGTCAAATTGCTTGATTTCTTCAATGTGAGGAACAATTTCATGCTTATACTAAATATCCAAAGCCCTTTTTATTCAAGTGAAATAAATTTCCTTTTCAGTTCTGCTAGAAAGTGGAAGGAAGTTAACAGTGGTTACCTTGTGCTCTGACTTTACCTGTAGTTCTGTGTCATGATTTATGAGATCAATGTGTCCATTCAGCACAGTTATAGAGGACTGTAGGTCTTTCTGGAATTTGGCTGTTCCTATGCCAAGACAGTTTTGTTTGATCCAGTTATAGGCTATTGGATATTGTAAAATCTCTAGTTCGGTATTCTGCTAATTTCTAACTATGATCTGCTTTTTGCTCTGTCAACTGATTTTATTCTGCATCTGTTGCAATGGTACCATTGCACTCTTGTTCTTCTGAAATATATAATGTGTTGGGGTGCTTATCTGAGATCACTATTACACATTAGCTTTAGCACAACACCATTCTTTTCTTAGGAAAAAAAAAAAAAAGAAAAAGAAAAGAGAGAAGGAAGGAAAGAAAACAACCTCAACAACTGAAAAGGAGGTGAAATGGATTTTCAATAGAAATATTCTACCTCTGTCAGCATCCTTGAGGGCATTTTTCCTAGGTGTTCCTAGGATCTCCGTTAGTGCAGACAGTCCTGCAGAGCTCTGGCATTTAGCAGTAAGAGCTAGTTGAAACTGCTGTGAAGCCCTGAGACTGCTGGTGAAGTGCAGTGTGCTGTGAGTTCAGGGGTTCTGCCATCTCCCAGTGGTGAGTCCAGCAGCTGAAGTGATACGAAGGACAAAAGCATCGCACCTCCTTGCTGTGAGAGGGCAACTGAATTGACTTGGGTATGGTCCCAGCAGTTCACTCTTTAAAGAAAATTCCAGAGAGTGAATATAACAACTCCAAAATCTCAAGCAAACCCAGGAGAAGGCTTATTTGTTCGGACGTTTTCTTGAGAGAGAGAATAAAATGAAAATACTCCTTAACTGACTTTCAAGGGTATAATTGCTGGTACATTTATATTTTTATATACTTGGTTGTTGCTGATTTATCTGATTCTGTTTCATGGTCTTTGCATGAATGTTTGCCAAGCAGAATCCAATTAGGAAGGACTGTTGTAACGAAATATCTTGCAAAAAAGAATCATTTAGATGGAACAAAACCCTAAATCCTGATCCGTAGTCAGAAAATATTAATCCTCTTTAATCTGGTGATAAGAGAATCTACTCTTGAAAGGGAAGGCTAATGCCCTAAAAGAGGGTATCTAAGCATTTGCTTCTCTTACTGGTTGGGATGATTATGAGGGATCTGTATTTTTTTTCCAATTTGATTGCTATATGTAAGATTCTTAGTTTGAAGCCTGCTTTTATTGCTTATAATGACATGTCGGAGTGTATCTAGCTCTTCATTTAACTGTTATACCAGAAATAACAATCAGCTGAAGTCAAACAAATTCTGCAAAGTTGAATTTTACATTTGGTTCTAGTGTTTCTTTTTAACTCAGTGTATGTCTGTCCATAAACACTGATTTCAGCTAACTGATGATGTAAAAACCTGTGGAGTCAATCAAGAAAGCCAGGGAGTTAATTGATTTAAAATTATGTAGTTGATCAGTTCTAAAAAAGCCTCCAAAGTAATCGCTCATTTATACCTGAATTTCTGTTTGGTTTGTGGTTGGTTTTTTTGGTTTTTTTTAATATTTTTTTTTTTTCGGGCCAGCGGTAGAGCAGAGAAAAGGACAACTTACATCCAGTGCTGCAACAATAGTAATAGCTCGCTTTTCTGACTCTCAGTGTAAAAAAGGTACATAGATTTGGCCAAAAGAACCAAATGTGAGTGTATGCAGGATGGGTAGGAAGCAAGCTAATACAGGCATTCTCCAGAGTGGTTCATGCTGCTGTTGCAGCATGTAGGACTTGGCACTGTTTAAAGCTCTGACTCTTTCTAGGGCTTTGACATGCCTGGTAGATTTGTAGTATGTGTGAACTCCCTAGGTCAGCCTTAGAAGTTCGTAAAATCCAGCTGCTGACAACTTGTACCTTGTGCTTGTGCCTTATTGGCATGCATTGTGCGACATGAACTCTTATTAATTTTATGAGCTTGCATTTTTATTTTGTTCTTTTTTTTCCACAGGGTTTTTGCCTCCTTCAGTGAATTAGAATAAACAGTGCTCTGATTGAAAAAGGAACTAAAAGCTTACTATTTATTGCCCTTTTTACATGTCAGTGTTTTAAAGGTAACACGCTTAGCAGTATAGATCGGACATTCTTAAAGTCCAAACTTAACGATAATATCAAGATAAAAACACAGCTGCTTTTTACAGTTAACTGATTTCAACATGTATCATAATATATTTTGTTGCATCTGGGAGCTTACAGTACAAATGAAGAAATTATGAATTATGGGCTCAGTTCATTGCATTGGCTTCTGAAAGACAGATTACATTTCACTGTGTTCAGTTTGCAGTGTGCATGTGTCAAGTGGATCTTTGATGCAATGATTTTTCAGCTGTTACAATGACAAAACTATTTCAGTGTTAAGTCAGACCCAGGTCCAGCTTAGAAATTACAGATGTCATGAGGAAGGCATATAATGGGCTTGACTGGGCACCACATGCTCTTCTGTTGATTTCTGTAAGCTTTGTTGCAATTTTTGCTTGCATCCGATAAGGCAAGAAGTGAATTATGGCTGATTTTTCTTGAGGAGCAGATGGACTACACCAGCAGTAATCAGAACAGGTTGAGCAGAGAACGTTTATGTACTTAGAGCACCTTGTACTGCATTTCTGCATGGCTGTAGAGGTGGTCATAGGATGTGGAGGATTCTACAGCTTAATCCTTCCCACATGTTTACAGAGAAGAAACTGCTGAGACCTGCTACTCTTCCATGGAGAGCTGGGGAAAGCTGAGAAGGCTTCAGGCACATTTGTGTTCGTTACTGGTCTGTACTGACCTCCTCGTTTGGGTGCTACTTTTGGTCTACCCTCCTGCACTGACTGGCTTCAATCTCCCATGCTGTTAGTAGAACACAGCCCTGTATTAGTCAACTGCAATGATCTTAAAGAAGAGGTGGCATCTAGGGGAGCATAAAGTATAGTGTATTTCGTAGTTGTTAACCTCTTCTTTGTTTCTGTTCCCCACCATACTCCTCTGTCTTTTATCCCTGCATTTTCTTTAAAGCATGACACTTCTGCTTTGTGATGCAGAAATAAGAGGAAAAGGCAGAAAGGGGATCAAAAATATTAAAATCTAGTGCAAAATATTTTTTTTTCCAAAAATAAATCTGAACAATTTTGCAAAGCAATTTTTGTGTTTTTTTCCCATGGGCTACATTTTCTACTTGGTAAGGAACAATGGAAATGAATGTACTTTGTAGAATTAGACTGGCAGTAGTACAGTATAGTAAACTGCACTTCATGCCTGATTATTGATGTGTTCGTAAGGTTGTTCTCATTTGGAGCTTAAGAGTTAAAAGTGTAGTTTCACAACCAGCTATCTGATAAAGCTTAGCATGTAAACAACAGGAGCCAAAAATCTGGATGATTGATTCAGTACCTGATTATATTACATTTGTTGCAACTTTCCTAAAAAAATAAATTCCGTGCTGGCAAGAGGTGCCAGATTGACAGCTCTGGAATCTTACTTATCTACCAGAAGAGAACATTTCTGACAGCAGGCATTTGAAATCCCTCGTGCTGCTCCAAAACTCAGCCTAGTAGGGTTCAGTGCAGAGTGTAAGGATACAGTTTTGTCCTCAAACTATTTCAGACTTGGTTTCTCTGCAGAGGGTAGCAAGCTCTCGCACTGCATAGGGAAGGCACAGCTCCGTGAAAGGTGTTGAAGTCACGCGGTAGAAGAGCCCCAGATTATTACTGTGCACATGGTTGCTGACTGTGAAGCAGAGTGAGACACTGCCCAGGAGCTGTGGCTGCATCTCGACCCGTGCTGCCTCCCCCAGTCCATGCAGAGAGGGACCATTCAGCTTCTCGTTTGCAGAGGGCTTCCCCGTGCAGTGTTGTCAGGCTTTGAGGAGGGTGCTGGAGAACAGGCGAGGGACGGAACAAAGCAGAAGAGTCACCTGTTGTTTCCCTGCACACACTGACACTAGCGGTTTTGGTGGTGTAGCTTGTAGGTGATTCACTGCAACCTGTGCTGAACGTGCCTGGGTTTTAAAAATAAGCATTTTTATTCTTATGTGTATGTGTGAGAGTGTGTGTTAACATGTATCCTAAGCCAATGCATGTTTAACATAATAATTTTTAATGATGGAAAAGCATTAGTGGTTTTGGCCTAGAATCTTGGACTTTTAGTTAATTATTTATTTATTTTATTTTTTTATGTCTTCTAGTGGTTTACTTCAGGATTATGTTTTTTACTCAGACTGATGAACTTCAGTTTAGTGTACGCCTTGCTCAATATACTTTCATCCTGGATAGCACAACAGCTTCTGAGTGTGGTATGCTGTAAATAGGAATCGTGGCGGTGCAGTCTTTGATATAGGTGGTTCCTGGTTCATCAGCATTATCGTGGATGTAGATTATTTTCAAAGAGTGCTGGGTGATTGTCTTGGCTTGATGGGTGTCTGTGGAGCACCTGGGAGTTGTGCTTTGAGCAGCGTGCTGCTGTACTTCTGGAACTAAGCAATGGCTTTGTGTTTTATATCCTATCCGAGCAGGATAATACAGAAAAGGGGAGGAAGGAAATAACGTTTCCATTGGTGATTTTATCTGAGCAGCTGAAGTTTGAAAGAAGTTCAGAAAAGCCTTTAAGATTATATTTTTACGTATGAATGACTGAGATGTGCAGATAATGTCAACTTCAGATAAAGCTCAGGTGGACTGAAATGTATTTAGTTCTGTGATAGTATTAGAGGAAATTGCTGGAAAATACTGTTTAGAACAGGATTAGATAAAACTCTGGAACATACATGAAAGCACTCAGATTGGCAGAATGGAATAGATGGTTACTGCTGACAAGTTATTTGTTGGATCTACATATCTAATACGTGAAGGGAGTTGTATGGAATTTGATTTTGTGTTTTCTCAGGTGGATTTTAAATGAATGCTAGTTTCTACTGGAATAGGGTCTCATCGAACATATCCCAGCATCCTTGGCATTTTAACTTGAGCTTAACTAGCACTGCAGTAGTGCCCGAGGTTGTCTGTATTAAAAACTTGGTGTTTGGGGGAATGGAGAATAACCAGCAAATTTAAATCAGAAACTAGTTTTGTAATTTGGCTCCCGTCAAGAAAAAATAATCCTTTTTTTGTTTGTTTTGTTTTTTTGTTTTTTTTTTTCCCCTCTGAAATGCTGGCTTTTCTATAAAGGCCGTCTGTTTCTCCCAGAGCTATAGACACTTCAAAAGGTTTGTCAGCATTAGCACAGCTTGGGTAGAAACAGCCAACAGGACGTGGAATATTTGTACAGCCTTTCTAATTCCACAAGGGACTAAACACATTTGCCTTTTTATATGCAAATTCAAGAAATGATAATATAAAAAATGCAAAGAAAGAATAACACAAAATACATTCTTCATATGTTTTATACTATGAATATGTGGGAGCATCGCTAGTCATAATTAAATGTGAGTGCAAGGCTGAATAAAAGTTTATTATTTAAATTTAAGCTGAATGGAGGCCAATCAGGCTATCTGTTTTTCCAACTTTTCTTTTAGTTTGTTTTAGTTTTACATTATAATGCAGTGTCCTGTATTGTCACAATGTAATACAGAAATTGTTAAAGGTGAGTTTGGGTTATAATATATTAGGATTCTCTAGATATATAAATTTCAGGTTGAAGTTTGTCTCGTTCACTGTCTTCCTGAGGAAGATTCTGTCAGCAATTCTGGAAACAAACCAGTAGAGAAAAATATTTGTTGAGACATTAATGGCTCCACAGTAGGAGTATCTGGGAATAGAAAAGTAAATTTTTCAGAGGAAGTATCCTTGCTGAGGAAAAACAATCTGAAGTGGTTCAGTGAATAGTTTTCCCCCTTATATGCTACTGTAAAATTGGAACAGTTCTCCCTCACTGTTAAAATGGTTCAACTCTCACAGTGCCCTAGCTCTTTCAGTTTCACTTTGCTATATGCAAACTTTGCTTTTTTGTTGATTTCTGAAAATTCTTGTGAAATTCTACAGGGAGAAAAATGTGTGCCAGCATAATGGCAGTGGAGAGTACCTCGAACTACCAGCATAACCTTTAGAAAGCAAAGAAATGGCAGTTACTTCGGGGTGGTACTGGTTTGGGGTGGTAGTCACGTTTCTACTCTTGTGCCAAGGGCTTATCTGCTAGTTTCAATGTATTTGAAGAGGAACTCATTACTCCATGTAAAGGGAATTAAAATGATGAGCATCTCTAGACACTCAGGCTGTTTGCATTGGAGAAGCTCAGACGTTACCATTTTTCTTAAAGAAGGAAAATGAACTCCACATGACAATGGAACAGTAATAAGCAAACTGGAGTTTGGAAAACTGGAATTTTTCTCTTTCAGAAATAGTGGAGGAAAATTTAGTTCATATAGCATGAGGTCAAGAGTAAATTCATTCACTGTCTGAACAAAACACACCCAGTATAGTCTTAACAGTTACTTAAATAGGTTTTTAAGAGGGAGAGAGTTTGTATGTATATATTTTTTTTAATTGAATTCTGCTAAATTCATTATTCTGGCATCCTTCTCAAATTTATGAACAGGGAAAAAAATGTATCACTTTTCCAAAGCAAAAAAAATAAAGTGATCACATTTTAATTTTGTTTTCCCAGCCATTTCCAGTGGGATACCTTGACTGTGCAAACCCCTGTGATTTGCACCAAGTAAACATTTCAGTGCTAAGTTCTTTCATTTCTGGCCAGTGTTGTTAAATATTCTTCAGTTATACATAGGAGTGTTTTGTGTGTTTTCTTCCTAAATAATGATTTCTGTATTTGTTGAGTATGTTTTTATTTTTTGTGTGAAAGGAGTTCAACACTGCTCTGTTCGGATTATCTGATGTAGTGCATCAGAGTTCCTTCCAGTCTATAAATATTCAAATGTGAGCATGTGAATGAGGTAGGAAAGCGGTATCTCTTCCTTTTTAGAGGTGAGGGAGTGAGTCACAAAGACATGGATAACTAGCTCCTCAAAGGGATCCCGCTATCCAGATCCCACCGATTTCACAGGGAGATAGGCATTTACATCTCTGAAACTGGCCATCTGGCTTACTGAGGAACTCACAAGAGGTCCATGGTAGACTACTGTTACAAACCTCAGGTTTCTAAATTTGGACCTGTTTCCCTGACTGCTGTGTTGCCTTTTTTCTGTGGAAATTGTCATGTTTTTCTTTTGTCTTATCTTTCTCGGGGACAAAGACAAAAGGAAGGCTTGAGTGGTACCTCTAGAAAAAGTAGTGGGGTGGAGGATATGGGGGAAAGAAGCTTTTTCCTATTCCCCTTTTAAGTTTATTTTAATTTTCACACAGTAATCAAACGGATAGTTTTCTGCTAAAGTGTATGCCTGAATACCGCAGACCCATCTTTGACAGCGTTCACTTGACTTAAGCGTCAGGGCAATGCTTTGCCAGTGGTTGATATACTTAGTATTTCTGTGACCGTGAAGCAACCTTCTATAAATACGTTACAGCAGTTGTACATGGCTGTCTGAAGAAGTTTGTCTATAAAGATTTATTTGCAAGTGTCCTTTTACCCTTTTTTTTAACAAGCAGCTTTCAAAGGCTGTTTATATTTTGGCAGAGCTGTGAGCTTGCTCTCAGGGCTACTCACATTTCAGAGAACAGGTGACTTGCATACTTTTTGGTTATAAATTACAAGTAAACTACATTTTCAGGCCAATATATATTTAAAGCAATCATAGCTGACCATATTACTAATAATTTTCAGTTCTTTTTAACATGTTTTTAATTTCTGTTTGGTGTTTACATTTTTGTTTGTTTGTTCTGGGCTTCTTTGTTTGGTTTGAGTGAGGTTTTTATTCCCTGCTTGGAGACCTCAGGAGTAATCTTGGTAAATTTAAAATGTTATTTTCAAACAAAGCTTCTCTCCTTGCACTCTTTTGTTGTATTTTGTCTGTATTTTCTGAAGGGGATAATTCTCCTATATTCACTTAGAATGATGATCACTAATTATTCCCTGTTAGTAAAGGGGAGCACTCAAAGACTACTAACAAATGATACCTGCAAGAACA
This sequence comes from Microhierax caerulescens, assembly GCA_035590215.1. Classification (NCBI taxonomy): domain Eukaryota; kingdom Metazoa; phylum Chordata; class Aves; order Falconiformes; family Falconidae; genus Microhierax; species Microhierax caerulescens. The sequence continues at coordinate 105,085,453 of JAVJGJ010000047.1, forward strand.
CAGAGGAAATCATAAAGCATCTTATCAGTCCAAGCAAATGGACTCCTCATCTCTAGGCTAACTGAACACTGTAGAACTGATTATTTTAGGATTATTTATTTTTTTGTTTTGTTTTAAATTCTGAATTAGTTGGATATAAACTTCTGAAAAGCAGCTTAACAATCTGCAGTGTTTTGTGGCTCAGTGACAGAACGAACATGCCTTGTGGTGCCTGTGGCTTAATTCCCTGTTGGACTCATCTGCTTGACTTGGTTGAAATTATGCCAGTGGTTAATTTGGCCCCTGGTATTCCAGGAAACAGAAAATGGATGCTGAAACCTGCTAATATCACCGGACTGTAACCAAATATCCCTTACTTTGAGGGTAGGGGACAACATTGTTTTAATGTGTGATGTGTCTAGCCTTCAAGGTCAGGCAAACTGTGTCTTTTGATATTAATGTACCAGTCAAAACTTATTTCATAAAAGAATCAAGGTTATTTGAGCATTGTGTCATTTCTCTAACAGTAAGTATTAGAAATCAGAAAGCTGAACAACGCAATTAAATAGAAATGAAAAAGCAGGTGCTAACACTAGAGCAAACTTGAAAAATGGCATTTCATACAGTCACCTGAGAATTCAGATGCTTGCTGCAGGCTCCTCCAGTTCCAGAACTCTTGCTTTCCCCTTTCATTGTCCAGACATACATTGTTTTTCTTCCTTGCTGAGCCCCTGAGCTCTCTCAGATGATATCAGCTCCTTTCCATGCTGTGATTAACTGCGCTGCATTTGACCTGATGACACACGAGTCACATTTTACCCAGGAAATGTGGCAAGGTCTGCGGGGCAGATGCCATCTCTGTGCATGGCATGGGTGTCCAGGAGAAAGCCCTCTACAGTCCCTTCCTCTTTCCAGTTACTGGGAATGCCAGGCCTGGTGTAGTGGGATTCCTTATCTCCCTTACCCTTTACAGTGACAGTAGCAACAGAAGCCAAAATAGAAGGCAGGAGCAGCCCAGCAGCCCTGGCAGTTTCATCTCTGGACAACAGTGATCCCTCTCAGCAGATGCCTCTGCCAGAGAGGTTTCAGACAACTCTCAAACCTGTTTTATAGCTCTTCTCCCTTTCTGTGGTTTCAGAGGATGAGAGGCAGTGAGAACACAGACTGTGTCTGGGAGCGTTACGAGGGCGTAGCGTGCCCAGGCCGTGTAGCAGCCGTCAGGAGTGTAATCTTAAAGCAGACACACACGCTGCTTCTGGGTACGCTGGTGCTAGCTGCGGTGCTGTCGTGAGACATCCGTATCACAGAGATCTCCAGGCTCTCACTTTGTTCGGAATTGCTTTTGTTTCCTGTTCAGAGCTAGACTGCCTTATGCCATGGAGATAATCGTTGTCCTGCTATTTGTATCATGGCTGAGATACCAGTGCCTAATGGGAAACAGCGTGCTGGCAGCACTAGATTTTAAGATGACTGTAATGAAAGTTGTCAATGCCTTCAGAAATTTGGTAGGGAGAACCCAGAATTCTTTCTCTCAAGAGAATTTTTCATTTGTAGATTATCAAAATACCCCAAATAGCATCAGCATTTTCTGTACCCAAGTTTAGACTATGTGTAGCACCATATTGATGAGTGTGTTAGTAATAGATAAGAAGTTGCTAAGTAGCTACCGACAATGTACGTGATAACAGTTTGGGCATTTTATAAGTGCATTTCTCAGTAGCACAGAAATGCGTATGGTAGAAGGGAGTGTCTCTGAAGCTTTATACAGAGAAGCATGAATAAGTTGTGTGTATTTTTAAAAGTGTGCCAATAGTTCATAGCCTGAGAAGATAAACCACTGTGATGGGAAAAATAATTTTCAAGTATCTCTGGGCACAGTCTGTTCACAATAAATAAATAAATGCATCAAACTGGTTAACAGGTAACAAATCCCGGTGCTGGTAGACAAATCCAGGTGTCACCAAACCCTGTTTAGACATGACTGGGTTGGAGAGTTACTCATAGATACCTGCATGAAAAGTTTAGAGCAAATCAGTCAGGCTGATGTTTTGTTCTGTCCCCTAAGCACATACGCACCTGGTTCCTTCTGTGCATTAACCTTGGAATATGCTGTCAAAGTCCATTTGCAAGTGCTTTGCCTTTGTCTCATTGAGATTGCATCCAGTGCTTGATTGGTGAGCAAGTGCAAAACGAGGTGTGACATCGCTTCATGAGGTCTTAAGCAAATCTAGCATTTCTTGCATCTGTGTACCCCCATAGGATTATGGGGCTCCTCACGTTATTTTGAGTCTATAGTCTATCTTGGGGTTGGGTTTTTTTTTGCTGTCACATCTTTACCTATCTGTTAGGTCAGTCAGTCAGACTATGAGTTCCTTGATGCATGCATCACCATATTTTGGTGTGTGTGTATATATTTTTAGCGCAAAGGCACCTTGACCCAGCTGTGATTTGTAGTCTAGGCAGCTATTATGTAAATTTTAGCTTTTAATATCCTTGAAGAGTTGCTTTTCAGTAATATTGATTGGCAGCAGTTATCTATGATGTAGTAGGTTTGCATCCTGAGAAAAGGAAGAGAGTAGCACTTGAGACAAGTCCTTGAAAGCGACCTTTTGGGTGTGGAATACAGACAGGAAATCCAGCATATTGCTGAAATGCAGCAACAAACGTATGAACTTCTTTGGATCACTTGCTGTCCCTGCCTTGCTGTTTGCTTGGCTGGGACTGTAGTTCAGAAGTGCCCTGAAATTTGTGTAATTATTGTTATAGGCCTTATTTTAGCCTGCAGTGAATTTATATCTTAAATTGAAGAAAATTTTTCTTAAAGTTCTGGCAAAGAGAACTCAAAATCTAGAGGGAAGGTTCTAAATTTAACCAGAGCCTAAATATCTCTTGATCTACTCAGTGCACTTCAAATCCTATAAAAGTGTGTTTTCCTCTTGTACCTACTAGGATCATCTCACCCTGGCTTGTGCTTGAGCTGTTACACCACTGTGCAGCAACTGAAATTACAGTTCAATTTTTTATTGTTTTTTTGGGGTTTTTTTTTGTTTTGAACGCTTACGTGCTGAATGACGGAGCTGTTGAAAAGAACAAAAGTGTTCTGAAATTGTGCAGGAGTTGAATTCAGGCTGTGCCACTTCCCAGTGACTGCTTAGTTCAGCAGAGTGTTTAGCTTAGCCTCCGAGAGTTCCCCTGAGCCTCAAATCAGCATCAAACTGAAAAGCAGCATGGTCAGGATAACATACGAAGTTCCCTGCAGCTTCAGAACACTTCTTTTCTTTTCAACTTATCCTCCAAGCAATTGAGTCTCTAAATTGGCATCACGCTAGGTGACATGCTTAGGAGGGTACATCACTAATAGCATTAAATTGCTGATTTCTCTTAAAAGAAATACAAAATAAAAAGGAACCAGACAAAAATACAAAAGTTTTCTGACGTTAATGGAGCCTACAGATGAGAAGTGTGGAAATAACGGCTTGTACAATCATTATCAGCTTTGGCTTTCTTTCAACTACCACGCTTATTTGGAAGCAGTTAGAGCTTGTGGCTTCTTGAGAAATTGTTTCTGTTTTGTGGAAGCAAAAGGATGGAAACGGTCCAGCTGAAAGCCATTTGATGTAGTACTCCTGAACAGCACCACGGGGGTCCGTTTCAGCCCCTCTCACAGCTGTAGTTTCTCTTAGAGACCTTCCTTAATCCAGCAGCAGAGGGTGGACACAAGATCTTCTTTCAGAAATGCTACATGCAGAGACTGTCCTGGTCCGGATCCCAGGGACGCTATTTAATTTTCTTTTATAGAAGTGACCAAGTTCTATAAGTTTAAGGTTGGGATGTGATAATTTCTTCTGGCTTAACCTCAAACCCGTATGTTTACCTCTGTTTCACCCAAAGGGTCTTCTTTCCCTGTCCTGTTTGCTGTTCTCGTCTTCCTGTAGGAAACAGGCTGAGGGCTGGTCTCGGCTGCACTTCAGGTATGACAAGGATAATCTAGCACTGAAACGAGGAACTTTCTTCTTCTAAGAGCGTTTTGCAGTCGAAGTGTTGGAAGTGGAATCGTAGCCCACTGGAGATGGATTGAACTTGCTTGAGATAGCGTTCTTTTGAGAAAAAAATTTGTCGAAAGATGGAATACAATAAAATTTGTTTAAATAATTTAGAAACAATGGTGACTTAATAGTGATTAAAAAAAATGTTTCTGAAACAGGTTTTTTTTCCCATTAGTTTTAGAGGGCTTTGGAAAAGCATCCATATGAATTAGCACCTCAGAAATTGTGGCTTCTTCTACACATTTGATCCTGATACATGTGATTCTCAACTCTTAAGAATACTCCTACTAGAACAGATAAAAATTATGTGGTCATAGTGTACATCTGTATTATTTTTGTCATTTTTTATACTTTCCAGTATCATTTTGAGTATTACAGAACTACATGCTTACCTGTTCAGCCTCCCATTGTGTTCCTCTATTAGATGTACACATTTTTCAGTACAGTAAAACCTTTCTGACTTTTATTCTGCTGTTGTACAAATGTGATAATTTCCACTAGTCACAACACTGATGCAACATTTTTTGTTGAAGTCCCTTGAGTTTCAAAATACAAGAAATATCCGTGGGGAAGCAGCAAAATACAAGTAGCAGTTTCATGGGGAAGCCCCCCCAAAAAGACTAAAATAATCCCATCTGACCTTTGCAACCTGGAAATCTATTACTTTTATGCTAATGCATATGTATCTGCATCACCATTAAAATCAAACTAAAGCTGTCAAAATGAATCATCCAAATTATGTGTTACGATCCTTTCCTTAATTTCAGGGCTTTGTTTTTTTCAGCGATCTCTTTTGTGGTTTTGAAAAATGTTTGTATTGGTATGAGTTGATAGGGTTCTGCAGCATTTTCTTAATATTCCTCTTTTTTTTTCCTAATACTCTTTTTGTCACTTTGCTTATTTGCGTGCTGTCACAGTAAAGGTACTTTGCTGCTTGTATTTTGAGACACAACAGAAGCTGCCCTGTGTGCAGACAGCTGCTTGTACTTTTGTAAATTCAATTGCAAGCATTTCACACTGTTTTGTCCTGCTGCGTCCATTGCTGGCAATGAATTCAGTGCTGAGATAATCCAGCTTCAATTGCCAAAGTGCTTAATTTTATCTTTTATCAAAGTGCTTATGGTATTCTAATTTTTAGTGTGTTTATCACAGCCATGCCAAGAAATGGATGTGACAGTATTTGGATTTGTTCAAATAATAAAAAGAATTCATGAACCATTTTTATTTGCCATGTAGAAATAGAACTTTAAAAGAGAAGATGAATTGTGATGAGCAAAAAAGATTCTTACTGTAAGCTAGTTATTTTGTTAATGACTTTGTAGAGGAATGTAGGAGTTACTTTTGTACATAGGAGTGAAGTATTCTTTGTCTGAATGGAAGCAAGTGCATAGGGAAACGTAGCAAGCATATGTATTCTTCCATCCTCTAACACTTTGCAGTTCAGGGACTGTCACAGTCAGAGGTGGTTCTGTGTGTTTAGCACCTTTCAGCAGATTATTTTTTTTATCCTGTTGGTCTGTTCAGTCTCCCTTTGAACCCAGGTAATCCTTAAGCATCCACAACATTTCTAGCCCAGGAATTCCAACAGTTTAGCTGCACGTTGTCTGAAGAACCATTTTCTTTCATCCAGTCTTCCTGCTTGCTTCCTTTGAAATATCCTAATACTCGTGTTGGAAGAAGCAGTGAACAGTCTAGACTTACAGCACACTATTTTAGGAAGAACAAGATTTCCTCAGACTGTATCATAAGTTGCACCTTGGATACTTGGGATGGCAAGAGAACTAAATATCCTAATCTTTTATAATTACAGATAATCTTGCAATATCTCTATGAATTAGGGTGCTATTAAGCCAAAGGACAGAGAGGCTATGTCTCAGCTTTTGAGATGCCTAGAGATATGGGTAATAATGCAATAGGACTTCCAAAAGCACACAATTGTATGATTCTACCATCTTGTTGTTTGGTTTTTGTTTTTTTTTTTAAATGCTGTCTGTCTTAATTGGCCATAAAGTATCTTGCTGAAAGTTGAACAGGTATTCCATACTGCAGCAGAAAGTGAATACCCTCCTCCAGGATGTCAGAGTAGCATCTGCAATAGTGGATCATCCTCAGTCTTGGATATAGAAACAGATTTTTGTTAACTTCTGTAGGAACAACACAGATTCAGTTCCAGCTAGAAAGACTCCTGCGTTTGCAGCCCTCAGGACTGCTTTCTCAAGGTACCGTCAGCACAGGTGAAGCAACATCTGTCCCCTGCAATAGCTAGGAGCACTCAGACGCAATACTTTATTGCACTTCTCTGTGCTCATCCACATTTGAACTGTGACTCGCTATGCAGTCCCACCTAAGATGTCCTACCGACCACTGTGAGTCTGAAATACAAGAGGAGGAGCTGGAGGTGCCCGTTTGCTTTTGGCAGGGGAGGGAGGAACATGCAACGTGTGCTGGGGAAAGTGCACTGGCATTACTGCAGGGCCAGGGCATCACCTCACGTCTGGGACAACAGCCTGCCTGTTCCTTGCTGCTTGCCCGATGCAATGCCGTTAGGTGGGAGCACTAACAGCTGAGGAACAGCAGCTGGGCCACAGTGCCTCCGAGTCATCCTTCTCAAACTTCACATCCCCACAAATGCATGGTTGAGAGTGGCTGTGCATGTGTTATATTCCTTCTCTCCCCAATAGGTGTGGAAGCTGAAGTTGCTATAGTTTGATGCGTCCAGCAATTATAAGACTCTATTATAAAAGGGCTATTTCATGGTATAAGCCTGTGGCATCAAATAAAACACCAGGGTGAGTCAGATCAAAGCTGTTGTAATAAAAAAACAAACCTCAGTACTTAATTTTAAATAGGATTCAATCTGGTATATGTTTTTGCACTCCCTGTAAATTTGTTTTACAGTAACAATTCTGTCAGTCTTTTGAAGACTTTCCTTAAGAATCTGTCCAATTCTTACAATGGTGATAACATTTTATGGATTAAAAGTGAAAATTAGAAAAATCGAACCCTGTATATTACAGTGAGGCTAAAGAGACCCTCTTTCTAATAGAAACCTGATAGATACTTGCTATTCTTGTAATCTGAACCATATTCTATGTATAGCTCACCTCTTCCACTAGTTCTTTAGGGATGTCTCATTTATTGACATTTTTTAAGTATTTTAAAAAACCTGTCCAGGTATCTGTCCTATTTCTTAGGTAATATGATCGTTAAATTTAATTATATACTTGTCCTTTTTTCCTAAGTTCACAAGGACTAAGACCCCTAAGTTACTTATGTGGCATGGAAGATATAATCATTATACATTCAGATTTCTGTATTCAAAATCATGTTTACGTAGAACCAACAATAACTGCTGTAGTTAACATCATATGATGGTTTCAGCTGTTTTACAGCTGCTTGTAGCTGTCTGTTCCCCTTCCATTCTGAATAGTTCTGAATTTTGTTTCTGAAGAAAGTATTTTAAATATAAGTGGCTCATCTCCTCTCTATTTTGAGCAGAAAAGCAATAGCTTGTTTTAAAAAATCTTGCACTTTTATACAAGTCCTAGCAGAGCCATTATATTTTTGACCTACAAAGTTGTTGTGAGGTCAAAATAGCACTTATTGAAGACACTGTCTTTGAATGGTCTTGCTTGAATTTTGGCTGTTGTATAAATGTTTGAAACCCATGTTACACTAAAAAAAAAATCACGAGAGACATCAAGAAACTTGTTTGTGATTGCATGAGTTAATGACTACTCGAGGTAGAATAAATCCAGGCTTAACTTGATCTTGCCTACAGGGACACTCTTGACACAGAAAGGAAGACATACACTAAGAACTCATAAGGAAGGAATAATTAGGAAATGGTCTAACAGGGATAGTGGTACAGATACGGAGCCTAAATTTCTTACATTCTTAATTTTTGTACCTTAGTAAAATGCTAAGTTGTATCTTCAAACTGTTTTGATTGGGTGCTAGCTACAAATAGATTTATTCAGACCACCCTATCTAATATAGCAGAAACTAAAAGGAAGATTTCATAAGCTAGTTTGGAGAAAAGTGCTTATGAAGCACGCAGAATTCATATTGCAGGCTGGAGAAGGACATTGAAATCGTACCAAATATGCAGAAACGAGCTTCCTTCTGCTTCTTTATTCTTTCTCAAGAAACTGTCAAATGGAAATAGGAGGGTCATGCTGGGTTACAAGAACACTTCCAAAAGGGGAGGCTGGAAGACAGCGCCATGAGAGACTTAAAGAAGGAATAGTATTTGGGAAATGTAACAAATTATAATTGTTAGATGGAGTAGAGCTCATCTGGAAGTTTCAGAAAGATGAACATGTCATTTTCTTTTTAAAGCTGTCTACTATTACGTTATCAGTATCATTTTTAAATGGCACTGAATTTTCAGAAGTCTGTTCAGTGTTTCTGTGTTACTGTTGGTCACTGATTCTTTAAAAGAAAAACTGCAAATCCAGTTCAGTCTGTTGTGAAAGGACAGGCAGTGTATACACAGTGCAGTATACTAGAAGCCAGGGTCTGAAAGTGAAGGAATTTCAGTATTTATCTCCCAAAAGCTGACATTACAGTTTTGAGGATTGGTGAAGAGTATGCGTTTTCTAAGATTAGAAAAGACATCTCTAACTGAGAGATTAGAGGAAGAATATAGTAACCAGCCCTGCAGCTACAATCCACAGCAATTTAAATTTGTAGAACAAGCACTTCCACATGCATGCAAGGATATTCTTGCCATAGAAATGAAAAGGTTTGCAAGAATTCCAGAGAGGGGAATAATTAGTTGGAGTTCGTTCCTCTTGGTATATATTTTCGTGAAGAGAACAGTCAAAGTTTCTAATAAATGCTAAACCATTGAGAGAGATAGTATTTAACTGGATTTGGACTATTTTAATTCTCTGTGTGTGTGTGGGTAGCATTAGATATTTTATCTTGTCCTTACTCTTGGGCAGTCTAAAGCCATAAAAATCAGGAGTTATTTTGCTCTGACAGCTATACCATGAAGGCTTTTCTTCTCTCCCTCCGAGGCATTTCAGCCTCAGTGACTGGTCTTTCAAACTCAGTTTCTGTAATTTGTCAGAATATGCTGCTGAAATAAAATGTCAGCCACATTGTCTGTTGAGGTTCATGACTGTGATATATTAATTTTTCAACAGTATATAAAGACGCTATGGTTGAATTTTAGGGATAATCATTTCACTATGAAATCCTTCTGCCATTGCAAACAAAACATAACTTGTAGGTCTTTTTTTTTTCTTTCATGGGAACAAGAAATGACTAGGACTTTCTCTGATGAGTGACCACATTAAATGCAGAAGAGGTGTGGTGCAGTATATTGTGTTCCAAAAGCAACTTTTTCTTATAGAATCGTTTAGATTGGAAAAGACCTTTAACATCATCAGACTTATAAAGTCAAGCTTCAAACTGCGCTCAGCTATGTAAAAAGTTTCCCATCAGGAATAATAATCAAGCTGTATTGGAATATTTTAACTAATTTCAGTTTATTTGCTTTATGTGAAATATTGTAGAAAAACTTGTCTTTGGTTCAAAACAGCATTTAAAAAATCTTTTTAAACTTTGGGGTTTTTTAGTCTCACTTCAATATTAAACTTGTACAGAGATCAACTCTGAGAAAAATTCTGTAACCTGGCAGTGAGGTCACTGCCATCTTCCAGTCGCTATACATTTTAACAAGGTTGTTTTAATGGTCTGTGCTGAGAGGAGTGCTTCTCTCACAAGGGACTGTACATAGTTCAGTGGTATGAAACTCTTCTGGCAGTCTTTATTGACCACTCAACATCAGAATTTCTTTGAAGTAATGTTTCTGACATCCCCAGACACTGCCCTAAATGCTCAGTGATATGTCTGAGCGCTGGATACAAAGTATGGGCATCCTCTGCCCCTGTTGTATTGTGATTGTGCCGGAACATTGGAGTGAGGTGTTTTGGATAAGTGAAGTGAGTCCTTTACAGTTCAGGTACTGGTTTGTACATTTGTATCCATCTGAACTGTTTCAGAGATGTTACTCTGATGTAAATTGTTCATTGAAGGAAAATTGTCCAGCTGTGAAGGTATGTGCCACAATGTTTCTAAGAACCAGTTTCTTTCTAGCCAACATACTAGGCATGTAGAAAATGAAGTACTACAAATCACTAAATTATTGAAAATTGTTTCTTTCATGCTTGATATATCTTGGAATTCTTCACAGTGTTGAAATACATATTAACAGGTCTGCAACTGTGCAGAAATATGTGACACGTTACATTGAGGTTGGATGGTTCAGCCCAAACCTTTGTTCATTCCTTGAACAAAACATGAGTGAGAGCTTTCAGCAGGTTAGCTAAAGTTCTGTTCATTTGAAGTTTTTTCTTTTTTAATATTCAGCAGATTTCCAGACACAGCTACAGAATGTAACACAATGTTGGCTCTTCAGGGCAATTCTTTCAACTGAAGCCTATAACAGTGCTTCTACTTTCAGATCCTCTAGTAAACACCTGATTGGACCTAAATCATGATTATTCTTCTCTATGGAAGGCACCAGAAAGTTTCAGGCAACCTGTGACATTCACTGAGCAGTTCTTCAGCCACTTTTTCAGAACTTCTGTTCTGAAGTTCTTCAGTTTTGAAGGATATCTTACCTTGCCTATGTCATACACCCCACTACGTGCTTGTGTACTTTATCAGATCCTCTGATTCTCAGTTGTACAGAGATGATTTTGCTGATGAACATGTTAATTACCTATCATTTCACTGTCTCACCATCCCTGAAATGTCAGCGTGCTGCCCCCAGGCTTATCTATAGTGAGACTGGTTTTATCTCTTTCCTCCTTTGAATCCAGTTTAAATTAACCCTGCTAATTCCTGTGCAAAGATCTTTCTTCCCCTGTGAGACAGATGCACCTTGTCTGCTGCCAGAAGGCCCGCTGTTGTGTAAACTGACCCACGATCAAAAAAATGCCAAATTCTGCTAGTGACACCAGGTTTGGAGCCAGGTGTTGATGTGGTGGCTCTTCCCAGTTCTCCCCTCGTCATTCCTTGCAACTGGAGGGATAGAGGAGAACACTATTTGTGCTCCTGATCCCTTAACCAGTTGTCCCAAGGCCCTGAAGCCTCTTTTGATTGTCCTTGGACTTCTTGTTGCAACTTCAGCACTGCCTACCTGAAAAAACAATAATGGATAATAATCCAAGTGCCGTACCAGGGAAGCTTTCTCTTTACATCTTTATTCCAGGCCCCAGGGAGTCAGCAGACTTCCCTAAGAGGTGGGTCTGGTCTGCAGATTGGGCCTTGTCTTCCCATCGGAAGGGGGTCTCCTATGACAGTGACACATCTTTTTTTTTTCTTTGTGGGACCAGTTTTGATATAGGGCACAGACCGACTTAACTGTGGCAGCGTCTCTGTGCTAGATGAACCGTTGTCCTCACTGCTGTTTGGTTCCATTTGCAGAGCCTCATACCTGTTATGCACGGGTGCCTGGGACAGTGGGGCTGTCACAGAGGAGACAACCTGCTGCGCCAGGCAGGAACTTGTTGCCATTGCCCCCCATCCCTTAAGTCGCTGTTTTCAGCCAGGCAGAGAGAGGATAGAGAATCCTCCGTATCAGGCGCCCTGTCTGCCTGTTGGGAAGGTAGGGTGTGATTCCAAGTAGTCTTATCTCTCTCCTGCGCTTCCTGATACTCCCCAACCTGCTCCCCTCTTCCCGGAGCTCCGTCACCAAGCGGAGGAGTTGCTCTACCTGGGTGCACACACTGCTGCCCTCCGCTACTGGCGTAAGGAGGAGCAGGGAGCAGGAGCCTGCGGCCTGGGTGGCAGCGTGTGCCCACCATAGCGGGTGGCAGCGTGTGCCCACCATAGCTCTGTCTGGGCGGCAGCCTCAGTCGTGGTCGGTGCAGAGCCTGGAGAGGCCGTGGCCCTCTGCCAGTAGCTGCCGTTGCTCCCTGGTCAAGATGGCAGGGCTCCCGCGCCCTGCACAAGCTGCCGTGCCGTGCCCTGTTGCCCACCCCAGTTGCGGCTCTTCTGCGATGCCCTAAGGGCTGCTTCGTATGTGGGGGGCAGCTTGGACGCTATTGCTCCTGGTCTCCTCCGTGCCCCCTCCTGGGGGCTCTCGGGCCCCCCCCCCCGCCCCAGGATCTGTGGGTTTGGGACCCGCCTGTCCCTGTGCGCTCGCTCCTGCCAGCACCGGAGCTGCTCACCTCGGCGACTGGCAGTCTTTAAAGTCCTTTGAAAAGCTGAAATATGTATTTATGGTGAAGCCTGATTTTTAATTTAAAACAAATTCACTAAACCTATAGGGCTTGTTTGACCTTCATATATGCATGTAAGGAGATGGAAAAGACAGGCCTTGTAAAGTCTTAGAAGATATGAAAACCAACTTTGATAGTGTTACAAATTCTAAAAGGAGTCAGAGAATGGTATTAGCTGTCCATAGCATTGCTCATGTAAGCTAAAATAAAATGTTGTATTATGTGACCTATAAGTGGTATTAGGCATTTTATTACCTTCTTGCTATCCACTTGAGCTCTAAACCTTTATTAAAGATTGTTTACAGAAGTTATTGAATGCCACTAGTTTTATTTTTAAAGCATTGACAGGATGGCATTAATGTCCCTAAACATAAAAGGAAGGAATGAGATAAATTTTAAAATCGTGATCTAAATGCAAGAGGAAGTAAGATAAATATAAAACAAACTTGTACATTCTTCCTTGCCAAGAGTCTCTTTATACGCCAACACATCTGCCATTATTTTAACAGCTTCTGTCAGAGTAAATTGGAAAGGAGAAACATTAAAAGAGTAATTCACCATGTAAAAATGCTTCTTTAGAGACACATTAGGCACAGCCTCTGAATATGGTCTTTGCTTTCATAATGTACTTAACTGCTTTGATGGATGTTACGTTTATAAGGACACTAAATGGGGAAGGAACATTTTTCATTATGGGCGTCATTGATCTTGATGAAACACTGTAGGTATGACTTGGGTTTAGTGATGCAGCCCATGTTTTTGATTTCCTTGTATTGATAGCTCCTTTGTCTTCAGGGCTTCTGCTTTGTCACCCACTCTGCTGTTAATATGAATGTGGTGACTGCCCAATGAGCTACTTCACCCCCCTAAAACTTTTAATTACAGATTTTGAAAGGTATGCGTAAATAAGAAACAGCCTTAGAAAGGAGGAAAGGTCAGAAGCACAGAAACTAGTTTCTTCTTTTTATTTTTCATTGAGAATTTGTGCAGCTTGAAAGACATACTTGTATCCATCTGTTTGTAATTTTGGAACCAACACAGAATCACAGAATGATCAGGGTTGGACCCCTGGAGATCGTCTAGTCCAAGCTCCCTGACAAAGGAGGTTCACCTAGGGCAGGTTGCACAGAATTGTATCCAGGCAGGGTTTGAATGTCTCCAGAGAAGGAGACCACAGCCTCTCTGGGCAGCCTGTGCCAGAGCTTTGCCACCCTTAATGGTGATGTGGATGGAGAGTGGCTTGGCGATAACATCTGCCAGCTCCCTCAGCACTCAGGGGTCTCTGTTTCGATCAGATGAAATTAAGGTTTATATTCTGGCTACGTGGCTTGAATGAATTTGACATTGAACATTTATCTATTATTAAATTAATGCATTTAACAATATCTAGCGTTAGGTTGGTCAATTTGTGACACTGTTCTTCATTGGTGAATAGTAGTAAATACTGATTTTGGTGCAATTTTTGATTGGAGAGCTGGGTTTGAAAGTCCTTCTTACCATTTCAAAATGCTCTAGCTAAACGGTTGGTCCATACTGTCTCACCTGAAAGAAATTATTGACTATAACTAGAGTAATACAAGAATAGTTTTATAAAAGTAAATTATCCTAATATTATCGTTAACAACAGATCTCAGTCTGTTGCTAAACTAACAGGGGGGGGTTGTTTCATAACAGCATCTGATAATGTGCTTCCTTTAAATTTATGTTTTTACTAGGTCATTGACTTCCTCCAAGCCATGACAAATTAGGATATTTTTGTGTGACATGGTGAAGACTCTTTTAGTCCACCTGTTGTAGAGATTCTATGAAAATACTTGCTTAATCAAAAGATTTCTGTACCCTTGGGCAATAAATATGTCATGAATTGTGTTTCATTACTAATGTACGTAATTTCTGCTGCTGGAACATCTGCTGCTTATTTGGAAAGGTGTAGAAAAATTCAGTATACAGTAATTGGATAATAAAGCTATTGAGCTTGAGATAATGGCTTGTGCTAAACTCTAAATTTCTTTTGCTGCAGGCCAAATCCTCATTCAGATTCTTCACCTATCTTTCTGATGAATTAAATCAATTTGTTTTTTACCAGTACTATAGAATATTGGTAACGATTGCTGTTTGTCAATAATTTGCTGATAGCTGTTGGTTTGTGTTGGCCCTATTTATTTTATTTTGCTATTAAAATGTAAAGCTAACTATATTTACATTTGCTACAAATACCAGTACTTTTGCATACTCTCAGTGTGTAAATTAATTCTGTTTGGTCTTCAGCACTTTTCCTTTATGAATTTTATGGGGACAGATGCCATTTCTCTAAAATTATATTTATTGTTTGTTAAAAATTCATTAAATTTTCAGGACAAAGAGTATAAGATTAGGTTTTATTAGCAAGCTGTTGGTTTTCCCTCTACATGAGTCAAAAAATATTTTTTTTGTCTTATGTCAACTGAAACACTTTTGGAATAACAAATAAAATTGTTTAAGATCAGTGATAAGTAATTAATGTTTTGGACTTCCTACGTATTTTTAGGAATACCAAGCAACGTTGTGACTGTGACTGAAGAATATCTTAAACCCCTGTAGAGGAAATTCAGTTCAGTGGATTGATTTTGGAGGAGCATTTGTTAATTTTTCACTAAACGGTCTGCACTGACAATGAGTATTGCAGTAATAGAATGTTTGCAAGATCAGAGTTTGTTTTAAATAGACCTCAGAGTTGATTCCTGCAGGGCTTCTGAGAAAAGGAGAAAGCAAGAGCAGAACAATCCTGTGGGGAAGAATAAATGTTCATTAGAAAAAAGAAAGCTTTGTTAGAAAAAGACTCCTTGTAGCCCACAGCAATATTACTCATGCCTTCGTTCACTGGAATATTGAATTGTTATGAGTATTTTCATCTCTGTTTCTTCCCAGGGGTATCTAACTGACTTTTCTGCTTTTATCAGGGTTGTCCATCCCTGTATGCTGTAAGTCTTTCACTGATGGTGACTCACTGACCCTGTCACAGATTTCCCTGCTTTATCTGCCAAGGCTGATAATTATTTTAGTAACAAGTGCTAGCTCAGTAATGTTTAGTCACTCAGGCCTCCTCCCTCATTAATTTTCTTCCCTGGGGGCAACTGATCTGAAAACTATCTCTGTTCCCACCTGGGGTGTAAAGATACAAAAATGCATTGTGATCACAGTTACCGTTCCTGCTACCTTCCTTGAAGAACAGTATGGTGAGCTGAACTGAAGTTGGCGAGAGCCCTTGGTATAATTGGCGTGCCCATTCACGGACTACTTTGCATCCAGCTACATGTTACACGAGGCAAACTGCAAGAAGTGAGCAAGAATTTTAATCACATGTACACTTCAGTATCATGTTCTAAATATTGGTAGTAGCTTCATCACTTACCTTATTCAAGGAATGTGCTGCCAGAACTGCTTGCTTCTGTCTTTCCTTAGGTCTCAGCATGAGGCTTTCAAGCTGAGCCCAGGAGCTGCGGGTGTGTAGAGGATATTCCCTGACGGATATTCCCAGGTGGTGATTGTTACCGTCATAGCCAATAGGGACCATAGCTATGGACTAAGTCTTGGCTCCAAGAAACTTACAGATAAGTGGTAAAGTTACCTTAGATAAATTCATTGTTAAGTAAAAGCTCAGAAGATAGGGTAAAGACCAGACATCTGAAGATCCACACTGTCACTTCTTGGGTAAACTAAATGCGTTGCTGTTCAGCCATCGTTCAGGGTCAAGCAGTCTGATCAATTAAACACTGCAGAGACCGATGGTACATAATATAGCTGATTTCAGTGGCTTATAAGAGGGAAAATTTCCAATATAATTTTATTAATTGTTATTGTTCCGTTTGAATGGAAAAACAGAATTTGAAAATGCAGCACTTAATTCCCTATTCTCTGGTGCGTAGCAGATCTTTCCTGGAGTATTAGTGGCAGCAGCAGCAGTATGGATACTGGATTGAGGTAACCATGGTAATGAAGTGTAGTAGATACCACAGGTAATGCATTGGACAGGAGGGAAGAAGCTGTTCGTTTGCCTCTGAAGTGACAAATCCCCAGGGACAGTTTTGATAGTACTAGCTCTTTGCAGGGGGGTTGGACTAGATGATGTTTAAAAGTCCCTTCTGATCCAAAGTTTCTGTGATTCTAAGAAGAAAGTGTCAGATGATGAGTGGAGTGCTATCAGTGTCAAATCTGTAGCTTAACAAAGTATGCAGGTGTAAGGCTACCTATTTTTTCTATAGTCATTTTAATATTGTCATAATATTTCCTAGGAGTCCCTTAAGGTGAGAAAAATGGGTGCTTGTGAAAAAATAGCTAAAAGTCTACTTCAGTGCAAACCATTTAAACCTATGACTACTAAAGATCAGCTCACTGCTGGAAACTTGTGTCAGGTACACATCGTGACATTTTCTTGGCTAGATATACACAGTGAAGGAACCTGTCCTTGAGCAACATTCTCCTTTTGAAAGTGGAGCACTGATCAGTACAGTTATCAGAGTCAAAGGTCTAATTCATCTCTTTCAAAAGGTGTCTAAAATAAATCAGATTAATAAGCTATGTGGAACATCCATTGGCTATGGCAGGGGCCCATAGTGACAGCAGTGTATATATATATATATTTAGATGCCTAAAGTTATTTAAATCTGTGCAAAATTAATAGTGAAAGGGAATTGTGTTCTATATTGCCGTTTAGTAAGACAACCTTAAATCAGGGTGGAAGTAGGAAGGCACAGAGATCAAAATTGCCAATTTTGCCCTGAGACATCCTTTTTTTGTGTGTGGTCTCATCAGCATAAACTTTTTTACTTGACTTAGCATTTGGGAAAAAAACCACCATGTTGTCAGAGGAAATGAGTGGCAGAAATATTGCTTGTCAGACCCCAGTTGGCTATGGCAGTTGAGTCATACTTGGTTTTAGCTGACCCAGGCTTCCTATAAGTAAAGACATGAATCTTCATTCAGTGGGTTTGAAAAGAACAAAACTGCTTCCTTTATGTGAGCATACTGACATGAATTTTTTTGTGGGTGCCTGTTCTGTATGAAGCACTGCTCCCTAGGTTTGGCAAAGATTTTGTAGGAGGTGCCATTTAAAAAAGAATAATAATAAATTTTTAATATTTACTGTTATAGTACTGAGGGTTGTGAATTTGAGGCTGCTTGGATATCCCTTCATAACATTCTATTGAAAATGCTCTCTTTGTGAGCAAAATTAAGTTTGTGTCTGTGTGCTTGTGCCATTGCAGAGAACCTTCATATTCCTGATTTTCTTTTGCTGCTGTTTGCAGTCTTGCTGTAGTCTACCTCTACTCTATTGTTATAAAGTCTTTCTCAGGTCAAACTCTTTCATGCAGAATTTACCTTTTTATATGTAGCATTATCAGCATCTCTGATACTTTTCAGATGTTCCTAAATATATGACTGCACTGTTCTAATGTCTTTTCCCAGACAAGATATCTGTAGACCTTATATCTCTTTAGGCCTTAAACTCGTGCAATGTAAGATAAGTTTCTTGCGTTATATTTGGCCCCAAAGTGACCATGAAAAAGATTTTTTTTCCTGTTAGAGTGAAATAAATAATAATGCATAGTTTATTTTTCTAGCAGTGCAAGCCAGAAACCATAGATTGCAATTTTATTTTTTTTTTTTAAAGATGCATTAGCTTTCTCCCCAAAGGTGTCTCTCTTGGTAGGTGGTGAAAAACGTTCATTTTTATTATTTGATCAGTCTTTCTACACCTCCACAGAAGTGAAAGGTTCTATGTTTTCCTGCTGCCAAGTGTTTGTTGCTGCTGTTTTGGGAAATCTAGATAAATGACCATAACCTCCTCTTCTTCTTCTCTAGATTCATAAGGAGTAGGATTGGGGCTGTCAGCTGTGTTCTGAATCTGGGACTTATTTTTTGGACAAAGTTGAGGCAGTTCTTGTTGCAGTTTGAAAACTGTAAGAGGAGACAGGACCCTGATACTTTAGTTAAGACAGGAAACAAGTGTTGTAATATTATCTCTGGATTCTTCCTCAGAGCTTTTACTCCTTCTTTCAGGCATGTGGAAGCAATGATTTAATATACTTTTGTCTAAAAAAGGGAGAGTTGCTCTCTCTGACAAGTTACGTCTTCATATATGGTTATTTATCCATATACTTGGTTCATCTATGCCTGTATTGGGGAATAATTTCTTTTTGCCCTCTACTACTTACAGCTTTCCTTTTTTTAATGTCTGTTTATAACAGTACATTGATTTCAATATCTATTAAATAAATATGAATGCACATTTACTTCTAGGTTGATGGGTATATGTATCTGTCATCACAATATTTTCTGCTGTTGCTATGATGAACTTGCTTGAGCACGTGGTGGTGTCTTTTGTCCATAGTTTCTTAGCAGTAGATAAAACTACTTTGAATTTTTATCTCTTTTTCAAAATGTTAGGAATTATTTTGGCTGGTGTAATTTTCCACAGCAGGAGCAGCTTCACCAAGTACCTGTCTGTGATTCACAGGAGGTGAATCTTTTTGCCCATGTTCCCTTTTTGAAGTGTTTTGGTCTTTGTATCTGTTGTTCTCACTTCTGTATCACAGCACTGTCTTCTTTCTGACACCAGATATTTAGTGTGGGCTATTTGACCTTCTTTTTCTGATCATCTCTAATGACTAATTCTGGGGTTCTTGATGATCTTTTTCTAATGTTCTATCCCTAGCATCAGTCACCATTTAGTCTATAACTAGGAACTTGGGTGTGAAAAACTGCAAAGATTGGATTTTCCATCATAGGTCAGGCAAAGACTATTTATTCTGTTTCACCATCTTTTTTTTTATTATTATTGTTTCCACTTCAAAACATAAAACTGTCACTTTTTTTTTCATTTTTATGTCATTTTAGTACTTCTGCATTCAGATTACATTCTTATATTTTAGTTCAGTTAGGTTCCTATGCCCAAGTTAATGAAAAACTATTTAAAATACCATTTCAAAACTCACCGTTTGAAAACAAGACTATCTGGCTGGTTCACACTGTTTACCAGTGTAGAGTAAATTATGTTTCACATTTCTTTTCTTGTCTTCCACTTTTTTGGAGCTGAGGAAATGATGGAAATTATAACAGTTATATATGCTTTATATATATATGCATTCTTTCAACTGTATGTCTATGCGTAATGAAAAAAACATTCAAAGTTCATTTTAGACCTTGTGTAGTATATCAGAACATTCTGATCAAAAAGAATTGACAGAAATCAGCTGTTTTCAGCCTTTAAGTTCTGACTGCCTTCACAGCCAGAGTAAGAAGTGGTGTCTGTAACACGAGCTGGGCTCAGGGATCTCCTCCCAGACCCTCTTAACAACATGCTCTTCTACAGGCTGAGGAACAAGGCGAACAACACTAGAGAGTAAGGCAGAATCCTCCTTAGAAGATAAATTCAAGGATCAGTGGATGAGCATTCTGCCTGTGATCAAGTCGTTTCCTATTCTGGGTATTAAAGCACAGTTCAAGTGAGAATATGAAAAGTGGACATACTGGGTCTGGCAGAGGTGTGTGTTCTGAGTTGAAAGCAGTAGAAGAAGGGAACAGGCATCACTTAGTGATGTGGAACAGGTATGTGTCCTCTGGCATTAAATGGGAAATGATAACGTATGAAAAGCCATAAAGGTGAAAAAAGGAAAATAAGTTTACATTTAATGTGGTAGAAGAAAGGGACAATAGAAAGGTAGAAAGTGAGTCTCTGATGATCAAGAACCAGGTTAAGAACTTACCTTTTTAATCTTAAGAGGTAGAAGCAAGGCGGCTGGAGGAAACAGAGGAAACATTGCTGCGCTAATCAAGACTAGGGCTGACTACTTAATTTTTTAGTCAAAGGGTTTACTTACCAAAATATATTGTTTCAAGTTCACTAAGTATATTTATGAATTTGCATGGAATTTGGTGTATACCTCTGGCTGAAAAATAGTCAAGAGTACTGTTTTGTGATTTTAAAGAGTGTTATTGAAGTTGTAAGGGGGGAATATTTAATCATTAAAAAAGGCTTTCCCCACCCCCTAAATTTATTTACCTGACCAGAAGGAAAACAAAATAAATGATAGAACCTTTTGATTTTTAATTGGATGAGGTATTTGATATAACCTGAAAAAAATTTATGTCAACTTTTAATTTAATCCAAAAAATTGCCTGTTGCACACTGACTCAAAGCAAACTGTTTTCTCCAGATTTTTCAGTTCTGCCTTTCACCAACGGTGATAGACAGGTGACCTTGAAGAGCAGATTTTGCTGTAAGACTGGAAAGGATGTTTTACAGAGAAGCCTTCAATGTTTAGGTGTTGCTTGTTTGGGAGGGGTGTGACAGAACTTAATGTTCCAGCTGGTGGCTAATTTTCAGCACTAAATTATAGAAGAAATCCCAATATCGGGTAGAAACCCTGAAGAGAAAAAAAAATTAGTCCCATCTCTCTGAAGATGTGTTTATTACCTTCCTGAATCTGGACCTTAGAATTCTTACTCTTTCCCTGCAACAATGCTACAATGCATTTATTGGAGTTTGATCTATCCCCATATCCCAGCGAAGCAGTGCTAAAATAGGGGGTGGGTGGGTGTAAATGCATACATGTGCTTTTTCTTCTGTCTACCACATAGTGAGCATGTTACTTTGTAAGTCTTTTATAATGAGTTATCAAATACTACTTTTGCTGCTAGCAGATTGCTGCTAAGTTGAAACAGAATCCGTGGTAAATTAAACTACTAATTTTATTTAACTTCCGTCTGAGTCTCAAGCATAAATTTCAGAGGTGTTTATGTTTATTAAGAATTTAGATCCAACAGCAGAAAAATGAATTATTGGATGTTAGCTAGTTAAAATGCACAAAATCATAAATCAGGTATCTCCACTGAACTCCAGAGGCTGCACAACCTTGTTCTGCACTGTTCTCTGTCTTCAGGGAGTAGAGTAGTTTGATGGCATGAAGTGCTGAGTCCTTGTGCATTGGGTATGGGTAGACAAGCCAGATTGTGTATGGCCTGAGCGGTTTTCAATTGAGCTGTAACCAGGAACATGTGTATTTTATTCAGACTTTATGTTGAACTTGACAGACATTACAAAGAATGAAAACAAATGGTCTTAGCTTCTGTATAGAGGTAGAAGGGTCTTTACATGTGAAAATGACTGGCCAGGCTATAAGCATTAGCATCTAAATGTAATTGATATCTTCACTATTTTCATATATTGAAAAATGAGTATATGAATCATGCTGATCCCTTCTTTCTGGTA
>JAVJGJ010000047.1:105107075-105125998 GCA_035590215.1 Microhierax caerulescens
GTTTCTAGAGAGGTGATCAATGCCCCAAGCCTGTCAGTATTGTATTCTATTACATTCTGTCCTATCCTATCCCATCCTAACCATATATATTGGGTTTCGTGTCTTTGTATTTCATTTTTAAATGCAGTAATAAATCCAGAAGCGCAGTGTTATATAGCAGGTGTCTCTACAAGTAAAGACCTTCAGGACTGAAATGAGTGATTGTCAGGATTTTGGTTTCTTGGCTGAATAATGTGTTAGATGTCAAGTCATAAGTTGTTTTATTGACTTTCCCAGAAGAGAAATAAATCAGCAAGGTTTTTATCGCATTTGCAATGATTGAACTTGAATGGCTTTCAGCAGAAGAAAATAGCAAGCAGGTTGTGGAAGGATTAAGATAACCTGGAATGTTTTGATTAGACTGTTTGTAATACTGTACCATTGGGGTCTCAGCAATCTACTTTACGGTACAGAAAACATGTTGGATTTACTTTGGACGTAGTTGGATCAGAGACAAGCAACTAAGTTATCTTAGTATACAAATAACTCATAACTACACGATGTATATTGTGTAATTACACATACAGAAATGTCTGTTTCACTGTGGGCTTGATGTAAAGGCTGTATAAAAGATAAATATAATACAAAGAGAACATGCTAGTCCAGGTCAAGAGCCCTGAGGAAGATGACTGCTCCAAACTACTCTGCTTCATGACGGTATTCAAAGTTTTCTGGGATTATGACAATGCATTAGTTTATTTTATAAAACACTTGAAGCTTCATTTATTTGAAATGATGAATCATGCCAGCAGTGTGATTAAATAAATTTTCACTTTTTCAGCTCTTTGAAAATACGGTTGTTATACTACATTGATTTTATTTCAGTCCTTGAATGCTGAATGTAGTGTCTTTGGAAGTGTAAGCTATGTATTGCTTTTGCATTACGGCTTGTGCCATCTTTGGCGTGCAATTTATCAGTGACTTTATAGAAAAATCATTGAGAGTTAAGTCATAGGCATGCACATACATAATTATTTGCAATTCTGTTTCTTAACAAGTTTTTGTTAATCTTTTTACTTTAAAAGGAACTGGAATTAAAGTCACATATTGTCATTCTCTTCCAAGCTAGCACCCAATGAAAAATACTGGCAAAGGGCTATGCAATGCAGTTTTCAAAGTATCTGACACAAATCCTCCTACCTATTTAAAAATATGTTGGGTTTTGTTGTGGCATGGGAAGAAGCCACCTAAAATGGAGGTGTATGATCCTCTCATAGCTGCACTGCGGACTGGTAAAATGTGATAGACAATGGTGTTCTGGTTTTCTTCTGTTGCTCCAGAGACCACACTTAGAATCAAGGCAGAAGAGCTCTAACTGGAGAAATTGAGAGCAACCTGCATTGTAACTTTTCACAGAGGGAGAGGAGGTGGTCTGTCTGTCTTCTAGCAGTAATGTGAATTTATTCCTCTATTTCCTTTGCTCTTAATACAGGTATGAATTGTACAGGAATTAATCACGTATTAAATGTTACATTCCAGGTCAAATAAGTAAGCTGATTTGAAACACTTTTTTCTTTCTGAAATGAAAGTTGAAAGGACTTGTGTTTTAGGTTGAGATGAACTGAAGCTTTCTTATTTTTGCCAGATAACTTAAAAAAACCACCATGTGTTCTGGTCAACTCTTTATATAGCAACAAAGACAATTAAGACTTGGTTTTTTTTTTTTTTTTTCCTTATTTAAGTTAGTTGTCAGACTGTAATAGCATAGTGTATCATCTTGCTGAATAAATCTGTAACAGTGCACTTGATTCTAGCGGGCCAGTGCTTCCTCTGTTGTTCTCCTTCCAGGATCACCATATCCATTTTGAGAGTTAGTGAATGAATCTTCTTTCTGGCCCTCCACTTCTTGATTTTTTTTATCTTGTTATTGACGTTGTGCTTGATTTACTCATTTTGTTATGCCACAGCTTTCTGTCATGAAATAGAAAAAAACCCTAAAAGTCTTTGATAGGAGAAATCAGTCTAGGCTATCTAGCCATGATATTACTCAGTCTGAGTTCACGTGTGTGGTTGTAAGGTTATCATGAGTGCTTCTGAAATGTTTACTCCAAATCAGTTATTCCATATAAAAAGGGATACAATGAATCTTACTCCCCCCCCCCCCCTAAACCAATTTGTTTCCGAAGTAGAAATACTGATGTATGCTAGATAACTTTTCTGTGTAGGACTTTTGAAGATACTACTTGTAAAATTCCTACGATAAGTCACTTACTCTAAGTCCTTGGGAAAGAACAGGAGAAAGCTGACACCACTGGAAATTTTGTGAGTCCATTTGCATCGTTTCTTGTTAAAAAATTGCTGTATGATAATACTTCAAGGGGACTGTTTTATTTTTGGTGTAACAAAGTTTAGTTGAACTGAAATTGTGGCTAAAATCCTAAAAGCAAAGTTTAAAAAAGAAAATCACCAAGGAAAAAATCTTGCTTATAATAAAACAGATTATGGTAAGTTAAATATATGTCAATGAGTTTGAAAGACCAAGTGGGTGTGTAAGTCTGTCTTTCCCCTGACAATAGTCAATGATCAACTGGTGCAGTACCAAAAGAAAAAAACTCTATCAAGTACAATGAAAATATATTACAGGTGAAAATATAAAGTGCAAGTTGTCATCTAAATGCACTTTTGAAAAATACTTCTTTATATTTTAATGTTTTATTTATAATCAGAATCAACGTCTTTGATGACAAGGTTCTTTCTAACAACAGAAAAAAAAAAAGACATCAGGAAAGAATGGCATATTCCATACAGCCTGTTTGCTTGCAGTGGGGTCTCTAATACCAGCCTTCAACATCACTAACTGTGCAGTGCTTGTTATAGTCTGTCAGCTGCTCTGACAATGTATGTGTCAAGATGAGTGGCTGAATGTTAAAAACCTTTCCCTCCCTGTTCTTTTAGATACAAAACATTGTAAATTATTATTTCTTTTTCAGTATGAGATACTCTGTGCATATAAAAAGTACATACCACTATTTAAGTGCATGTGTATAGATACTTCTATATTTATATACATATGTACAAATGAGACCCATCCCTTACTTAGAGGACTTAAGAAAAGCTCACCGATTTCTTACTTGTTTTTCCAAATGTGAACCCAATGCAATGAATTTGCTGCTCTTCTTTTGGAGATGGGAGTTACTTTTTATGTCTCTTTTCTGCAGACTGTCAGAACAGCTGATTTTAAAAACCAGTCTCTCTTTCCTAAATGCCTGTTTTCCACACTAGTTACTAAATTGAATGTTATTGTCAGAGTACTTTTTTAACGTCTTCCAGTGAAGTTGAGGAAAGCAGCAAAAGCGTTGCGGTCTCCGTATCTGCTATACCTGCATACCAGGTGAAGGTTCTGATCTGGCCTTAATCCTCTTGAAAATCAAAGACTGTTTCTTTGCTTTAAAGTTAAGAGTGAATTTGTAGGACTGCTTTCCGTGTGGGACTTTATCTGTTGGCCATCACTGATCCACAGGATGCAATGAAAAGACAGACCACTGAAGACAGAATAGTTAGTCTCCCTCTGGTTTAGTGAAATCTGAATATTTTTACGAGACAAAGGCAGAAAGAGGCTAAATCAATTCCAAAATGTTTTGAACATGAAATCATGGACTTGTATCCCAGAATATTTCCCTTTTCTGACTGTCCTTTTTCTCCCTTGTCTGTCTGTCTTCTGAAATCATCATTCTATGCTGATGCAGGACACAAAGAAATGCCAAAACTTGAACATAACTTTTCTTGATGTCTTGCTTTCTGGATGCCTGGAAAGTGTAACTGATACTCAGGAAAGGAAGTGTGGAAAAATGTCTTTTATCCATTAACATTCCTTTTCCTATACTGGGGGAGGTTTCTGTGCAGGGGACCGTCCCCTTCTCCCCACGTGCCTCTGGCACAGGATAAGTAGCCAGCTGCTTTGAGCAGCTTGGGGCTGGATGTTGTGCTAACTGCAGTTTGGGATGAGGAGTTTTTTCCCCTCATTGACAGATCAACTTGTGCACTTGGATTTGTTCCTCACCTTTTCTCTGCAGCCCAGGGACCTGGTGGAGAGATTACATTCCCCTGTCAATTTTCTTCCATCTTTTGGTGCTCCTTTCAGGGCCTCGTTCAGTTGGTTGTTCAGTACCCTAGTGAGTCAGAACCGAAAGTGAGCTGGCAGATGGCATTTGCTGGAGGACATCAGAAAGAGCCTTGCATAGTAAGTAGCCAACTCTCCTGTCCTTTGGCCGTTAGCCAGGGAAAGCACTGTGCTCACAGGTGTGGAACAGGCAGTTGCCTACACTCTTGTCCTGATTGTTATTAGTATCGTGTTACCAGGTGGAACGGAGAGATGGACGTTGATGGCAACCTGTGCCAGTGTTCATGGCACTGTCAAGTAGTACGGATTACAGTAAGCGGCGCAGGACGAACTGCTGTCAGACAGCTTCTCTTTCAGTCACCTATGAAGGTGTGCTTTCGAGTGTGCAAGCCATTTGAAGGTATGACACGTGGCGTTGAGGCAGAGACAGGGCATTCATGCACGAGCAGAATGCAGACACTTAAAATCCATATGGAGCACGGTAGTGGTTATATTCCCTTCATCTGAAGTTTTGTCTTGCTTTCTATATTTTCTATCTGCCAATCCATCTCCCTGATTTAAAGAAAATACTTCAAATGAAGACGTCCAAGGTTATTCTAGTTTTGCTTTGGTAACTACTGCATTAAGGAGCTTTTGTCCCACCTTGTGTTGATTGACAAACTCAGTGCCTATGTGTCTTCTGCTGTGAATTGGTATTTCCTCCCTTATTTGCAGCTGGTGGTTTGACTGTATTTCACAATATATTTTAATGTATTTCAAGAGAATTTCTAAACCAGACCATGGAATTTCTCTTTTCTAAGCCTTCCTTAAGTTATTTTATACATACATCTATTATAATTTGTAGGAAAAGAACATTAGGTAAATACAATCGCATGCAAATTACTGAATGGATCATAGTGAAATTTTCAGTTCAGACTGTAACAGGGTTATATTGAGACTCTATAGGATACTAACCTATAGAAGACCTGAGAAACTGTGATTAAAATATATAATTTCCACAGACATCATTTAGGAATGTGGCGGAGAAGTACAGTGTCTGAGTTTGCCATCTGTTTGGATATTTACAGTACTTTTGTAGTAATTTAGAGGGTTAAACTAATAAAATGCAGATTTAAGAAGCAGCAGATTGTGTCTTCCACTATTTTAGAAACTAAAATCTATGCAACATTCTTTTGTTGAGAGGCATTGACTCAATTTGTTTCCTCATTAAATCACTCAGTGTCAAAGCTGAGCATCAGTACTGTCAAGTACTTTTTCTCTGAGCTTTCTCAATATTACCAAACAGTCAGCATCAATGCAATCTCATTAATAGGCAAATGAAAATCTATCCAAAAAAGTTTTAATTAGGTCAGCTGAAGGGGCAGAGCTATAGGAGCCTAGACAAAGACGAACAGTAGACGTCTTTCAGAACTGAAGGATCACAGCTGTAATAAACCCTGACTTTTCTTACTTAAGTTGCATAGAAATTAAAAATTGAATTATCTGGGTAGTGCAGAAGTACAATAGCTCAACAAGGAACCTCTTCTTTTAAAGCTGGAGAGAACTTGCAATTCTTCTGCAATGCTCACTTCAGGCTTCATCTATGTTTAGAAAGATTCAGTGTCTCATCTATGTGTAAGCAGGCCAATCTTAAAAGTGGTGGGTTCTAAAAGGCTGATAATTCTGTTGTAGTCCTTCTTGCACTGCCATTACTGTTTTCTTGCTTATCTTTTATCATTGTAAACCAATTGTCAGAATTTCATTGTTCCCATGTCTACTACTTTTGGAGATTTCCAATACCGTAAATGCCAATCGCTATATTTGTAGGTATGTCTCACCAACAGAATTTTTCAATTAGTGTAATTATCCAGCTTATCTGTTATTATGGTAATATTTTTTATGCCACTTTTTAATGTCATTGATCACGGCACAGTGGAATTAAAGTAGGGAGCACCTTGTTATGATACAAACCATCTCTCTTATTGACAGGATATAGTAGTCTGCTTTGATAATTGGTTTGAGAGGGAGATATTTGGCATCTGCAAACTCCTAGAGGATGGCCAGAACAGGCCACAGCTCTTTTTACTGATGCTTGTTTGCAGTGATTTGGGCTTTCAAATTGAAGAACATTTCCACTAGCTGGTGTCACTAGTGCATATGACAGTACTATAAAAATGAGGAGTTGAATAGTAACTGCAACACTTGTACATCTCTTTTTCTTCTTGTAATATTGTCCATCCATTCCTTCACAAAGTTTAGCCATTACAAAATAACTGCCTTTTCCAAACTGTTTTCCCACTGCAGTGCCTTGCCTTGTTAGATGATTTCTGCTTACATGTGCTTGTTTTATAAGCATGGATAGACAAAATGGAATCTATCATAAATTACCAGTTACCAGCAAGAATAAATCAAATCTTGAAAAATAATTCAGTGTGCTCCTGAGAACAGTTTGGATGTGGTTTACTGCTGAAACCTGTGGAAAACAAAGTGTCATGACTGCACTGGTGATTGTTCCCAGCTCATACTAAGAAAGATTCAGAAATACAGTATTTAACATAGTTCTGTGTCTTTTTACCTTTTATAGAGGGTACCCCACACCTCTGGACAAGTATTTCGCTCTTAAAAAAAAAAAAAAAAAAAAAAAAGAAAAAGAAAAAAAGTCTAATTAATTTGAAATAGATGCTATTCGTTAAAAAAACAATGGCAAACCCAATTATTCATCTGTTGATGTCTACCTTGTTTGTATTGTGTCCAGGGAACATGTTTTTAACTTGCTGTCTTCCTTCCTGTGCTGGGCTCTTGCTCCCATTGGAACTAGGAGGTCTTATAAAGTCTTAATACAGTTTCTAACCCCCAAGACAAAAGGTCAGATCTAGGCTGGTACGTATCAACCCACCTCTCTTGTAATCAGTGGAATTAAGACAATTTGCAACTGTGGGATTTGGCATAAAGGATACAACACACACACACACACACGTAATAGAAGAGCGGTACTGGGTTGTGAAATAAAGCACCCAGAGGACTGGGAAATGACTGAATTAAATGGCTTTGATGCTACTTGAATTGTGTTTGAATTCTTGCTTTAAGTTAAGCAACATGCTGAAGTATGGTCCTGAATAGGAAAACTTTTATCGAATTGTGAGCTTTGCGTTCCTCTTTTTGAGCTAGGCACAAGAAAGCCATCATCAGCTGCAGTTCCAAATGGTACATACGCATGTTCTTAGAGCCAAGCAGGTAGTGCTACTGGAGCAGGTGTTCTCATGAAACAAAAGAAACAAGCTAGGATATAGTGATATGCCACTGAGGGTACTTCTCAAGGGTAGAAGACAGGATAGGAAAGAGACATACTGATTTTTTCCTCTACACTATTAATAAACATTCATACTGGTACTTTGGGATTAATATTTTCACCATTATGCCTACCTCAATCAGGGCTTGTACTGAATTATCCATAGATAGTAATTTATCATCTTTGTTTTTCATGAAGTTCCTGTGATTTTCTTATAAAAGTCTAAAGCAAAAACTAATCAAATATTTCCAGGTTAAAAATAATACTTTAGAACAATTACTGTATTCTAGGAGTTTGGTTTCCTTTTTTTCTGATATTACCTCTGAGAGGCTTTCACAGCTTGGGGTGCAGAAGTAATTGTAGATGCCCAATTTAGACACAAAAATGTTGAAAGATTAGCTCTTTCTACAAGGTACTCTGTGTTTCTCTGGATCATGTTGCTACATACATTTTAGATGTTGTCATAGTAACTACTATATGTAAATTCGTATGTTTGCTATAATCTTTTAATGTACTGGTGCGTGTGGTATAAGTGTGGATGTCAATACTTCATTTAGAACCTGTGTAATATGATGTATGTAACATACCATATTTTTTGGCATATGCATGTGTCTTTATGCTTTAATGCAGGTACACATCCCGTGTTTTATGTACATATTTTGTAGCAAAAAACTTGAAACTTTGTTCCCATAACATGTAATAAGGACTATTGTGATTAAATTTCCAACTTTTTAAAAAAACCCAAACCACGACCACCTATGTGCATTGGTTCCTATGACAACATCTTAAAAAAACCTATACTGTTTTTTAGAAAGGACAAAGCAGTGTCCAAAAGATGAAATTGTGGTATATGGTTGAAGTTTTAATAAAAATATGGTGGGTTTTTTTTTTGTTTTTTTTTTTTTTTAAATAAGGAATTGTTTGCATTATGACAATATTTCAAGATTATATGTATTTGACATGTGGGAAGCGTGAGAGCCCTTTATAAACATAACATGAGATTTTATTTGTGAGAAGCCAGGCAGGCTCGTGAGAGAAAGCTCAGTGAGATCTTTGGTGAAGCTGAGTGTGGACTGCAGCAGCCCAGTGCTGTGGGATACAGCGTGGTCTGTGCAAAAAGGGAGGCAAAAAAATACAACTGTTCCTGTGCCAAACATCTTCCTACTCTTTAATCAAGCTTAGTTTGCTGTCCAGATCTTGGAAAGACAGAGGATTGTCAGTAAATAAATATGAAAACTATCAGTGAGCCATGAAAGGTTGCAAGGTATTTGGTCTGAAAGCCGTGACTGATCCGTGTTTAACAAAAGCCTGAGCCTTGCTCTGGAAGTCAGTGTATTTTTGCACTGAGCTGACAGTCAGACACCTCTGGAAGCTTTTTCATAACTTTTCAGAGATGTGAAACAATAAGGGCTGTTTCCAAAAGACTTGGAGCAGTGGAAATGAATGACTCAAAGATTCAGGATAACTCACATTAATCAAACTGATTTGCTGTTTGTCAAAATTGATGTTGCATAATAATATGATCACAAATCTGGGGAAAAGTATTTGCTGTTTTGGCTGCTGAGGTCACAATTACGATTTTTTATAAGTCATATTCCACCTATAAACATGATTCAGAAAACATTAAGAAGCCTTTTTCAGGAGAAATTGATAAATTGGCATTTGAAGGTGTACCCACTGGAACACATCAAGAAGTGATGAAAAATAACTTCTCACAGAAGGTGAAGACTATAGTTTTTATTCATGATGATAAAAGATCTGAGCAGCCATATTATAGAGTGTTGCAAAAGTTTTGGCCATAGCTTTACCTCGCTTTTTCAGGTGTGTGCTATGGCATACCTGCTGGTAGAGATGAGCTGGGCGAACCGTACAAGCTGTGCCGAGAAGCTGGAGTTCTGCTTATGGTTCGTGAATGACTTTTAAGATGGAGCGATTTTGTAGAAAAAACTGGGTGCTTTGTTTGCCAAAATAATTTTCTAAATTGGCTGATATTCAGGAGTAATATTTTTTCACCATAATTTAGAGATCATTGATTTTCTTCCTTTTACAGTTTTAAAATGGATAAAACAAGATTACAGTCATTACAATTCTCACTAACTAAAGGATCTTTTCTTATCATCAAATTACCACACAATTACTGTAATTCTGTACTGATTAGGAAGTGGAATACCTGCCATTTGCTTTTTAAGGTATGTAACTCACCCCCCCCAAAAAAAAACAAAAACCAAACCCCAACTCTCAGCTATACAAATACAAGGGAAGGGGAGAAGTGAGTTGAGAGTGAAGTAAATGCATTATTTATTTTTAGAAACAGTCTGAAAGAGATCCTAATTTGTCACCATGGTGTGATAATGAAAAATGTTTAACATTTTTTAAGCTGGTGTGGTTTTCAACTGCTCTTTTTTCTTTATTTTTCTCTGCCTCTTCATTTCAGAGGTGGTGGTCTAATCTCATTAAAGTTTATGGCCCAGGATTAGAAAATAAAGGGAAAATGTAGAAGGAAAATAGAACAAGAAGAAAACTAGAGATGATAAATTCTTGGCTGTTTTTTGTTCAGAGAAGGCTTTAGACATGAGGCGATGATTATCTGGCAAGGCTGAGACGGTTTTGTTTAGCCTTGAAAAGTTACAACCTACCTAATACACAAAAGTTAAAGCAAGGCTTTCTTGTAATAATTTCAGCTTTAATACACGCAGAATTGCAAACTATTTTGCATGCAATTCTTTTGACAGGAAAATTAGTAATACAAATGTATTTTTAGTAAACAAGGCAGATCAAGAGTCACAATCAGCATGGTTAGGAGAGTATTCCAAGAGAAAAAAAACTCACAGAGATATAGGAGATCTACAGATTAGATTGCATCAAACAAAAGATGTTTAAAACCACTTAGTGACATGGGCTAATGTTACCCTCGTGAATGCTGACAGTTTCAGAACTTAGGGCGGTATAGTATTACGATGGTTGTGTTGACATTGTAAAGGAAAAACTAAGTATTTCCACTGAAATTATTGCAGTTATTACTGTCATTTTGTGGTGGGTGAAAAATAGTATTTATTGTAACTAGGACAGATTTAATCATCTACAAAAATCAATACTTAATATATGCAGCAGTTTACGTCTTTCAAGGGGTAGGAGAAGATTTCTTACAAAAATAGGGTTGATATACAATGTTCTTTGAATATTTCAAAACCTTACATTGATGTTGAAGCCTTGCACAGCCTGAAATTGTACAGTCCGTTTGAGTAATGGAAGGCAAAGAAGGTCCACTTAAGCAATCATAAAAAGAAATGCATGGTGTCATTCCTTAAAAAAAGAAAAAAGTTAGGTACAAAGCAGCTGATAATTTAAAAACTTAAGGAGCCCATACTCAAAAATGAAATAGAATATCTGTCACTTGTGGAAAAAAAGGGAGATTTTTTTTGTCAGATGAACTGCATGTTAATGGAAAAAGAAAGTAAAATTATATGATGCCATATTTTCTCAAAACTTCACTATTTTTTCCTGTTTAAACTGCCTGCCTTTAGTGCCTCTGGTGTAATTTACTTGAATTTTCCCCTTTGTGTTTCATATTACACTAGGCATACTTTTCTGATCTCTTTTATTGTTACATCTTCTGTGGCATAACAAAAAACATTTTGGTATTATCAAAGCTGGAAGATGCTTTGTTTTGTTACTGTAAAGAAATGAGTCAGTCTTTTCAAATGTGCCATACAAGTGGAACTAAATAGGGTTTTTTCCATTGTTGTTCCAATGACAATTTATTATAATTTAAGCATTACCTAAACTAAAATATTTCAGCTGCAGAACTAACTCTTCCATGAACTTCTCTGTTTGTGCTGCTGCTCACCAACTACCTTGAATGAATGAGGCGGCAGTCAGTGCAAAATAACCCATTAGCATGAGACTATTTATAGCACAGTAATTGGGAATCTATGTATACAGACTCTTTTGCAAATAATTGAGTCATCCTTACAGCTGCAGGTAGGTACAGGTTTGCCGCCACCACCACCACCTCCCCACCCCCACCCCCCCACCCTCAAATCCAAGAATGGCTTTTTGAAAATTTAGCCCCAGCTTTTAAATAGTTTTTGTAAAGGCTGATAACTCAAACTG
Organism: Microhierax caerulescens; assembly: GCA_035590215.1. NCBI lineage: Eukaryota > Metazoa > Chordata > Aves > Falconiformes > Falconidae > Microhierax > Microhierax caerulescens. Next base: position 105,118,556 of record JAVJGJ010000047.1, read on the forward strand.
TAAAGGAGGCAGCTGACATTTATATACTACTGTATGTTTTTTAAATAGTCATAGGTTAGAGACATTAGTATCTTCATTCAACATAAGTGACACAAGGGTTTAATTGTAACCACAGTGGTTAAAATTAGGGATGGTTAAGTCTGCCTTGTGCAATGAACTACGTGGAATAATTTATAGTTATATTTACTGTGCTTTTGATATCATTAGATTTATTTGCCCTAGTTTGCCAAAACTCCATGCTGCCACTTACAGAGAGCTGGAATCCTACATCCTACGATGTTTAGTGATTTTTTACAACTATATGAGCTCCAACAAACAGTGCCCTCTCTATAAACTTTAATTTGCTTAATAAGCTTATATGGAGAAGTCCGTATCTACCCTAAATATGTCATAATGCATCAAAGGAGAAGTGAATCTTAGTATAATAACGTATAATACAGGATGTACTTACATTTTTGTAATTACTCAGGCTTGTTTTACACTGAATGCTTTACATTTTTAAGTGAAAATTGTAATAATACAGCACTATTGGCACTTTAAGAATTTTTGTCTGTATCATAATTCTCAACCATCAAGTCTTCCACAGTTAACCTGCTGGCCTAGATTGAGTAACTAATATACTAAATTCTGTCCACCAAATGAAACTACGTGTTGGATGGTTTCATGTTCTTGAGTGTGACATACTGCTTTGAAGGGGAGGCTCAGGGGCTTATCTTGCATTTCTTTAAGTGGATTATTTTTCTATGGTGAAAGTTGATAGATCTCCACTTGCTTCCTAAGGTTAGGTCACACTATAAACATGCACCACACACACAGAGATAGATCTAAATTAATATTGAAACCAAATTGTGTTGCAGTGAGATAGATACTAATTAGCCTGGATATTGAAATGTTCCTGTTGAAAGTAAAACTTAGAATAATAGCAGTTACGTGGAATTTTGGTATTTGCATATGGTAGTATCCACAGTGATCTAGCGCTACATGGTGTGCAAAAGTGTTCTCCTTATTGCAAAGGCATTGGACATGAAAAAGAGGGTACAGAAGATAAAGACACTAAATCTGGTGCCCTATAGGCCCTCTGGTCCAGGGTTTTTATTGTCTCCTGAGACATCTCAGTAATGATCTGTCAAGTGGGATCAGGAGAAAGGGAGTTTGGAGAGAGCTGGGAGACAAGCTCCTTTGCAGTAAGTATCCTGGGAGAAATTAGGATCATGTGCCAAACACGTTGCATCCTAGGGTTTTTAAAGTAAATACTGGTGTGTTTCAGGCACAAGTTAAATATGAAATTATGACATCATTCATAAATTCACTATAGATATGCTTGACTTTTGTCCTTTTAAGCTCCTTTACAGGAACTCGAGCCTGAATCATCTCCTCAATAGCGCTGCACAGTGAGAACATCTGTGCTGCTTGGAAACTCCTTTTCTCTTCCAAAGCATTTGCAATGCCTACTTGCCTGTTTACTATGTATTTTTTGAGACTGTTCATCTATATGGTTTCTTACTCTAACTCCAGGCCTTTATTTCTGTTCCTACATGTGTTCCTTACTATCTTCTGATTTAGTATTGTAACCCTTTCTTCTCCAGTTACAAATATTAATGTCCCTTCCTTCAACTGATTACCTGTCTTCCTCTATTTTAATCATGCAACTGCTTTTCTGTTCTCATTTAATGTTCTTATTTAAGCTCTTCATCTTCATTATGGAGTTTTTTTATAATTAGACACGCTTATTCCACATCTGCTCTTGTCTTTTACTTGCCTATTCATTTGTGTAAATTCTGCTCACCTTGGATGCCTCTGTTTTAGACTTATATCTGCATGTTATTACATGAAGTGTTTTAGCTGGAAGTGTCCGCTCAGAGTTGCAACATTTACTTTGTCATCCTCCATCTCTCTCCTCAAAATCTTCTGGAGTTCTGGAAGAAGTTGACTACCAAGGGAATGTCTAAATTGAATAGCTTATTTGAGATAGGCAGGCTTGTTCATAAGAACTTCTTTTGAAAAAGAGCAGTTTAACATTGAACAATAGCAAGCCATCAAAATGAACATGTAGATTTACAGACTCGCTCCCAAGAGACCCTCAGCCTTGATTAAAGACATTGGATGGTACAGCAATATAGATCGTTGCAGTTGAAGTGAAGGTGCTAAAGCAGCACAGCCAGGTCTTTTGTGCTTTTCCTTTCTGCCCCTGTACGGATTCAGTCCTGTAAGGGTATCAGCTTTCTGCAGGCTACAGGACTCCTGATGGCACCATGAGGAATTCTTTACCACAACAGAGGAGAGAGGAGTGTTGATTTTATTTTCCTTTTCAGATAAAATTGCAAGATCTGAAAATCATATTCTAATAGATTTGCCATGTTGAAATAGGAGTGATTTTTTGCATGAGGTGTTAGAATCTTTATAGCACTGATGGGTGGGGGAGAGCAATGTTTACCTTTTGAAAAAAATATATACTTCAAGAGAGTAATTTTTAGGTGGTGTATGTACACAGAATTACAACATAGTGTAGAGTGGTAGATTACAGTGCATCTTGTTAACGCTTCGGTACTTAACCTCTAGGAATTGTGAATTAGAACTGAAAATGAAAAGATAAAAATCTGAAGTTATTTTCATCAGATACCTGAAAGGTCATTTGTAATGTTATACCTAAACCAGCAAATGCTTTTCCTGCTATCAGTGGCAGCAAAAGGAAAAAACGTGTTCCTGCTTAATAGTTTGACAGATTTCATCACAAGAAGTGACAAGAGGAGAGCCAGAAAAGGGAGAGGCACTCATTGTTATTTAAGCAATAACAGTGAAGGCAATGTAGCATAGCTAAAAGAAGGAAAGCACTTTCATTTACAATAAATTTGCAATGCTGACTTCATGTCATGTTTTTGCCAATTTGGCAGAGAATGTTAGACATTTTTGAAGGAAAAAAATCCTCAGTACTGTTGTTTCTTAAATGTTCTTCAGGATAGAATAGTTTTAAAATCTAGCAAGGCCATTTTGACACTCAGTTGCAGGATTTCTCTTCTGTCTAAATAAGATTTGCATAATCATAGCAACATAAAACCATAAGAAAATATAAAATTACACCTTTTATAAATAAGCATACCTGGTGGAGGAGATGAAAATACAACATGGCTCAATATTTCCGTTAGCTTATCAAGTGCTAGAATGCTGCTGGTGTTACTGACAGAATTAATAGTTTGTGTTTAACGTTCAAGTCCTAGAGAGTACCTGTTCTCCAGAGTACATACACTTTTCCGTTTACATTAAAAACATCGCAGTAATTTTGCATGCTGTGAGCTCAAGTTCAGATAGAATCTGGCTGAAAGATGCAATGACATGAACTAGACAACTGCTGTTATCCTGTGCACCTGATGAGGTGATGGAACAGTGCAGATGACCACAGGTAAACGGAAAGGACCTCTGATGTGATTCTGTGTATTGTCGTTGCCAGAGGAGAAGTTCACCTCCTCTGCCTTGTTCCTCCTGCTTTAAAAAGAAGACAATTGACTTCAACCATTTACTAGGGAAGAGAAGAGTTTTCTATATCCTATTTAGTTTTATTTGCGTTTGGCCTAAAAGCTGTTTGGATTCTTATATTATGTCTATGCTATATTCTGCCTTGTAAATCAGGAACTTGCCCACCTGCAGTGTTTGAAAGACAGATATGCACTTTCATGACACAGAAATAAATGTATCATTCACCACTGGCTGTTGTCACGTACCGTGTAGCTAGGGCATGCATTACAAAGAGCTTTACTTTTGTTTGTAAGTGCTACAAAATGTAATTTTTCATGAGTATCAGAAAAGGCCACATAAAAGAAACTGAGCAATCCAGATATTTTTTGCTACGTATGCAGTGTATGCACTGCAGTGTGATTCATACACTGATGCTGCCTTATTTTCTTTGCTTTTGTGTAGCTACAACAGCAAATAGTAAGATTTTGGCCAGAAAGATTTCAAAACGGTGACATTTTCTCACTCTTTCTTCTTTAAAGTGTTAATAAGTATCATCTTTCCAAACAGATTTTTGTCTTGTCTAACTCAGCCTCTGACTCTGTATGCCAAAGGGAGTCTAACCAAACATACAAATCCTTTTTCTAAGTACTAAAGCTCAAAATTGTTACTGAGAAATTATTCCTTATGTGATATGACATCTGTAGGATATCTAGTGAAAACTGGTTTGAGAGATTGGAAGCGAATGTTCCTCTGGTTCTGCTGAATGTCAGCCAGCCCTCGCTAAATCATATTTTCACCAGAAGACTGGATGAAGCTTGAGACATAAAGTCACCAACAGCACAGTTCTTTACACTTGGAAATTAGTGTGGGTTGTTGCGTTGCTGAACTTTGCTACTACTAGAAGCCTGGAGCAATTATGCTACTAACATAGGTATCTTCTGCCATTTCAGGGGTGCCCTTGTTTAGCTGAGGTATCATTGCAGAGCTACCAGATATGGCTCAGGACCTACAGGAGACTGTGTCCCTGTCGTGCAGCAACTAGATAGCACCCTGGGACAAAAAAAAATTACTCTAGAGCCCTTTGTGTTCATTTAAAATCATTCCTTGTGCTTGCAGGGAGAAACTTGAGAGTGTGACATGTGTGTATTTCACAAGCCCTAAAAAAAAAATAAAATTATAAAGGTTGCTCCTAAAGAGTTGACAGTTCATATTTCCAATTTGAAAACTTTTCCAGAAAGTTTCAAATATCTGGGCAGAATGTTATAGTTAACTGTAGTAGATAACTAAGGCTTGGACATTTCTTTTACTTGAATCCTATCTCACATTTTTTCTTCATATATTTGTAAAAAGGTTTCTGTTGCTTTTTAGTTGTTTGGGGTTTTTGGGTTTCATTTTTTGACCATTTGTAGTCTGCGTAGCTCCTATCTGCTTAAGCAGAAGGTTTTTTTGTCTGAAATTATTTAGTTTCCAAGTAGAAGATGTTTGTATCAGGACATTGGTGGTGTAAGCAAAATTACACTTATTGTGCCCAAGTGTGTAAAGCTGTGTTGTATCTTGCAGAAGCTCTGCAGAAGTGGTGGTTTAAGCATAAATAACCCACAGGGTAATCCTTTTTTGAGAACCAATTTGTTAAGAAACTTAAGACATGACGAATTATAGCTGCAGCTGGTGTATAGTGACACTGCTAGATAGATTTCCTGTAAAAAAAGAAAATTTTTAAAATAACTTTTTTTGAGCTTAAAAACTTCAATAAGTACTTGAATATTTCAGCAAGTTAAAAATGTAAGTACTTAAATAACATGGCTGCCAGTTTAACTTCACTTTCAGACTCACCACTCTTCTATAATGAACAGCATTGCTGTGGGCAATCCCCAAGACAAGCAGAACCATGTGAGAGCTGGATGAAGAAAAGTTCTGTTCCATAGGAAAAATCAGAATTTAAAGTTTTTGCTCCAAATTAAAATGAAATTAGATTCCAAAATACATTCCGTAGAAAAATCAATGAGCATTCCAACTCCCCTGTAGTCACGAGCTTTAGTAACGTTTCAGTTGGAGAAGAGACTCACCTGTGAAGTCAACACAAATAACTTTTGAATGTTCTAGCATTTCTTTTGATGATTGTACTCTGCACATAGGTCAGAACCTTCTGCCTTCGGTTTCAATGGATGGTAGAGTATGGGATGGTTATTAAGTGCTGTTAATGACCTCCTCTCAAACCTGGTAAAGCTTCTTTCAAATGGAGACGTCTGTAAAGTGTTGTTTCGGAATAATCAACCTGTCTACATGCTGACCTATTGTAACATGCCCATCTCTCTCTTCTCCCAAAATGACATGTAGTTAGGTTCAGCTGTAATTTCTAACTCTACATTCATAATCAGAAAACTGATTTAAGCTCAGCCCTTTTCTCCTCAATTTAGACAAGGCTGAGGGTTCTTGTTGGTATTTCACCTGGCCTTAGTGCTCATCACGGCTGTAAGCAGACACATTTTTTGCCACGAGGTTGGAAGTATCTCTGTGTTGTGACATTGAGCTCAAAAGCTCTTGCACACTCATCAGTGTTCGTGGCTCTGGGGAGTCATAGGTTCTGCTTGTTCTTTCTTAATTCTGAAAGCAGAATATCTATTGAAACCAGTAATATACTTTTAGTTAGTTTTAGCTTACCTTATAAGAAGAATTATTTATATCACCCTTCCAGTTTGGAAGTTCTCCCTGTGAAATAACGTGGTTACGGGGTGTTGGAAACACGGCTGAAGCCATGTCTAGGTTGCCATGGTGTTTCTCTCTATACAGTGCTCCACATGCTTATGGCTTGACATGAAAATGCTCACTTTCACACTGTTTCAACTGTTAATGTTGTGTTTGTCACTGTATATGCTAGGAACTAGTTCTGAGACTCCCAGGAGCTGTGGAGTTGTTAATCCAGGTGTCTTATCAGCTTGTTCTCTGGGGGCACCAGCACTGGAATTTAATACTCGGGGTTTCCCATCTCTTTCTTCCATCATTATCTCAAACCTGTCTAACAGTTTAAATGTATGTTTAGGATAATGCCAAACTAAACATGCTATATAAATATATGATGTTATTTATGCTTCAATAAATTATTTGCTCTCAAGATAAATTGAGATTTTTTGTCGAATTCATCTAGCCACCTGATACCAAAATAACATTGCTTTTAACTCCTAATTGGTGTCCATGTTCATGATGCTAACTGGCAGTGACTGAAGAGCGTTAGAGATACTCTCTCTGCTAGACAGAAATAACAAGGAATTTGGTACTGTACAGTCTTACATATTCTGCTAAACAAATACGGTAAATCAACATAATTTGACAGTTGCTTTGGGCCAGTTAGGTAGCTGATTTGCAAAGAGTAAAGGAAGTAAAAGAAAAGATATAATCGTATTTCTGTTCAAGTCATAAGCAAAGCCTACATACATTTTGGACCCAAGAGATACCTCAGGTGTTTTAAAAGTATGTTTCTCTATGAAGAGGTATTTTAGAATAACATTTTCTTATTCATTACACATGCTCCATTTGAATGTTAAGGACTGTTTTGGTAACAGACAGTGATTTAATTAATTGGGCTTTTTTTTTTTTTTTTTCTTTTTTTTTTTCCTGTTAAGAGTCAGCATTAGGACTGGTTAAATTATGTTCTGTTCTTTCACGTGCACTACTTGCTATTGTGCAGGCATCGTGGTTGTTACCCTTTGTAACTGAGATCCTGATCTGGCCCGTAGATTCTTTTATTAATATTTTAGCATGGAAGACCTCTTTCTATACTGTTGTGGGTGGGATGGGATGAGTGTAATTTGCAGTCAGGAGGGACGAAGTTGAAATTATCATTCATTCCCTAGTTACAAGCCTTTGAAGTTCATTATATCCATACAGTGATCCCGGAATCAATATTCAGGCCATCCTCATACTTATCATCTGCCTGATCCTTATCAGTCGGACCCGACAGATCCGAGGCATCTCCGAGTGGCGGATCACTGGCCA
>JAVJGJ010000047.1:105126098-105148232 GCA_035590215.1 Microhierax caerulescens
TGCTGTCACACGCTTCTGAAGGGAAGAGCTGTGGGCTTTTATCCTCATTAACTATTTCTGGTGTGTATTTAGACCCCTTTTAGGCATCCAAAATGCTTTTCTTCATGCTATGATTGGAGGCTTATTGTGAACACTGACACACAGTTTTATCCAGTGCTGAGGAACTGCCCATTACGTCTCCATCTTTGCAGCTGTTTTAACATGAACAGATTATCCTGTTTATTTTCCCATTTTTCATGTTCTAGAGCTTTTACATTTTTGAGAAATAGGGAAGTTTGGGTGGCACCATGGATAACAACTTTAAAATTCTGAGCAACAGGTCCAATCAGAGCCTTACAAATACGCTTGTGAAATTTGCATAGTGGAGGAAAATTATATGTTCACCGAGTAGTTACCAAAAAATACCCTGGAATGATTATGCAGATCCTTGCTCTTTGATTGGCAAATGATAGGTTTTAGGCAATCACAGCAAATGGAATAGCGCATTATGCAGTTATTTCAAAATTAACTTGTGCAAATCAGACAACTATAGTCAATCAGAATGCAAGGAAGTAGATAAATTTTTAGGAAAAAAATAGAATTATTTCAGGAAAGTAACAATCCTTGTGATCAGAAATGATTGATGTGTGTTTTCTGAAACTTTTTTTTTTTTTTTAATCATCTTCCAAGGATGGGAAAGCATGGAGAACATCAGTATAAATGTTAGGCCAAACTATACATAAGGGTTTTGGGCATTTAGAAAAAGATATGCCACCTACGCCAGCACTACCTGCATGATAACAGATGAACAAGTTCTAATTTTGCTGTTAATTCAGAGTATAAGAGGTATACTTAAAGTCTTTGAGATTACATTTTGTGGTAGGATGTTCTCACAGTAAAGAAACCATTTCCCTTTGTTTGTTTGCCTGGACACCCTTTGAATTTATTTTTCTGAAATTGTAGCTGGGAAGAAAAGTCCAAATAGCAATTTGAGCAGCTAGGCAATATACAGATATTTTAAAGATTAATTTGATATTGCTGCTTTTGTTCATTGGCCTTGTGTGGGTAAGATCAAGGAAATTGTGTGACCTAAAAGCTCCTCTAGAATAGTCCCAGATTGCTAAAAACCTGTGAGGACTTAATTATTGAAGGCTATTGCTAAAGACAGGCTGTTCTTCTCAATGATCTTAGAGATGAAAAATTTTGATTACTAAGTGCATTCCAATAAATGTATGGCAAGCTTAGGTAGCTTGAAGGTTAATACCCACACAGAAATTGACTGGAAACTGGTTTTATTCGTGTTGGGTTTGTCACATGGAAGTGATTTAAAGTTGCAAAAGGATGTTATTTCTTTGAAATCTTTGCTGGAGAACCAAGGTTGGTTTATCGCCAGACCTTTGTCTCTCGTTTTCTTGTTCAGAATCTTCCTTAATTTTCTTAAATAAATACTGACTATTCTGTGCATACAAAAGCATTTATTTAATTCATCCCCAATAAGCTTCATCTTGGAAAACAGTATTCCAGCTGTAACTGCGATTAAAGTATTTGCATTTTTAAAGCAGGAGAGGCATACTTTTTAAGTCCTATCACCTTACTCTTTAGTGGTGCTGGCTGAGAAGGGATTTTTCTGTTTCTTTGGATAAATGGTTTCAAAGAGAGTAGTAGCTTTGCTGATTTGATGCTCTCCACCTGTTTGAATCAATTGAACATCTGGCCCTCTTGGGCTTTCCCTTTGATGATTTTGTTTAAATTGTTGGCTTTGAGCTATAGGTCTGCCAGAAAATTCAGCCCAGTTCTGAATATGTAAGCAATGGGTGAATAATGGAGACCTACTGGTACGTAGAGCAGAGACAGTGTATCTCACCATGTATTTAAACACATTATTCCAAGTATGGTTTTCACTCTGCCAAACTGTGCTGCTGGACCTAATGTCCTTCCAGAGTCTGGGACAGCACTGCTTCAATGTTTAGACTTCAGAAATCTGATTCCAATTTTAAATGTAATGCTAAAGTGAAGTGTGTTTCCCCTTAGTGTTACAGAGAGTCTATGCACTAATATAACCAGTCTGGAAGTTGAAATACCTAAAAAGTAAAGTTAAGCCTGTGGTATCATCTGTTGACTAGAATAATGAATTGAATTTCCCATATGTGGATTTACATGAAATCAATTCTGCATGTTTATATTAAAATAATGTTCATAAGATATACACCGGAAAATTACATGTAATCACTAATTACCTGTAAGCTATTATCTTTGCTATACTACAGACATTTTGTGAAATGTTGTGGTTTAACCCCAGCCAGCAGCTAAGCAGCGCACCGCCAGTCACTCACTCCCCCTCAGCAGGATGGGGGAGAGGACTGGAAGAGGCAAAGTGAGAAAACTCACAGGTTGGGATAAAGACAGTTTAATAGGTAAAGCAAAAGCTGTGCAGGTGCAAACAAAGCAAAACAATTAATTCATTCACCACTTCCCATCGGCAGGCAGGACCCATCCCCCAGAAAGCTGGGCTCCATCACACATAACCGTTACTTGGGAAGACAGACGCTGTAACTCCAGATGTTCCCCCTTCCTTTTTCTTCTCCCAGCTTTATATTGCTGAGCATGATGTCAGGTGGTATGGAATATCCCTTGGGTCAGTTGGGGTCAGCTGTCCTGGCTGTGTCACCTCTTGACAACTTCTGCACCCCCAGGCTACTCACTGGTGGGGTGGAGTGAGGAGCAGAAAACACCTTGACTCTGTGTAAGCACTGCTCAGCAGTAACTAAAACGTCCTTGTATAATCATCACTGTTTCCAGCAGAAATCCAAAACATAGCCCCATACTAGTGATGATATAAAAAATTAACTCTATCCCAGCCAAAACCAACACACAAAGTAAGGTTTCTAGGTATGTTGAGAATTCAGCACAAAATCGGATGGTGTGATATTTGGCTCTCCAGCAGAATCGGCACACATCAAGTGCAGAAGACTAAAGCATCCTTTCAGTACTGCTTTTCGCTATCTCATCATTTTGCTGTGAGTCTCACGATCTTTGCTAAGCTCTAGGAGCTGAACTCTGGCAATGTAACCTTTGAATGACAGGTGAATTTTAGATCTCAATTATGCAAAGAAAAGGTTTAAAAGATGAATACTTTTTTCCAAGAAGGCAAATGGAAAGCACTTGAAGTATTTTCTACTGTTTCTTGTTCCTTTTTTATTTTTTTCTTTTTTTTTTTTTTTTCATTCCCTCAAAGGTCCATATGGGTCCTTTACCAGATAGCAGAAAGAACAGTTGTGGTTTAGCGCTACCATTCACAGAAGGTTCTCAATTTTCCTGTTGCAAAGAGTTGGAGGTGGCGTGGCTCATGGCTGTTGGCACATGGAGCTCTAGGTATGGAAGGGCAAGACTTTATTGGAGTGTCACTGTGCTACTTGTGGGAAGCTGGCAGCCAGAATGCATTAGCTATAGGGAGACCGCACAGGAAAGCTGTATGAATTAGTTTATCCTTTCATCAGGCTGTCTTAAGGACTGTGTTAGGAAATTTGTGATTCACAGCTTTTCTGCCCGCCCCCTCTCACAGTCTTAGTAAAAACATCCTCTTGTTTTTCTTTCAAGTCCAGTTCCGTCAGGTGGAATGTTCTCAGAAGGACACCACACTCCTAGCATTATGTCCCATACTACTGTTGGTTACACTAAAAGGGAAGAATAAGGTCCAAAACTTCCTTAATTTCCAAATGCAAACTGCATCAAGTCCAGTTTAGTGGCATAAATTAGTGGCAGAATTTTTATTTTTAAATATTCTTTCTCTGTAGTTTAGATTGATGTTTTACTCACTTAAAAGCCTTTAGAGTACATTATGTTGTAGATTTAATACATTTAGCATACAGGGCTAGCATGATTGACTTCTTTTCTATATTCTCTCCAAGATTTTCATTAGCAGATGTTTGCAGTGAATACACGCTCTATAGATAGATTGTTCACCACCAGGAGAAATGTCGAAGGTAACGCAAAGGGCAAATTGTGTTTTTGTGGTGTTACGGAACTATGGTTGCAAATTGCTTGCTTTGAAAGGGCCTAAGTGACTGGGATAGCTTAGAGTGAATTGCTATTTTAACAGTGCAAAGGTGCTAGAACCTGCTTTCTAGCACGTTACCCTGTAGTACGGCGTAGCTCAACTTGTTTAGCAATGAGCTCTGCCACTCATGCTTTGCTATAAAGATATTAAACAGTGAATGAAACTTAATTACTATTTGATTGGCACTCAGGTGGCTGTGATTCCTGATGGAAGGTTTTCCTATGTGCAGTCCTTCAGTTGTCATCCTAAAATATTCTTGCACTAATTGGTATTTTGAACAACATTTGGGTAAGTATTACTGCTATTACTTGCCACAGAATTCCTGTGGGCCAGACCAGTGGTTCGTTTTTTTCACCTTGGCTAGGAACTAGGTAGTGCTGTTACCTTTGCACATTGGAGAAACTCATTCCTCTCTATTTCTGAGTTTTGTCATATATATGTAAGATAATTGACTATAAATGAAAAAGTCAGGAATGACATCAAAATTTTGCAAGACAACACTTACTGTAAAGAACCCTACAGAGAGATCAGTGTTAAATTAGAAAAATAACCTTGTGTGACCCAATTTCTGCTCCTGCTCCTTCTCTAAATATCCATAAAAATACAGTAAGACTGTGTGGCAGGTGAAGGTACAGGCCTGTTCTGTAGAAATGGCAAAGAGCAAACAGAAATGGAAATTGTGAATAGTGCCATTGAATATTTGCACACACAAATTCAATTAGTAGCAACAGAAAGGAATGTTCAGTGTTTCAGGAATAGCTAAGTGTTAGGCACAGCGGGAGAAGGGAGCATAAGTAGGAGGGGTGAGTTTGTAGAGTAACACTAGGAGACTTTATTGGTGTATTTGATGGTAAGTTGGGGGAAAAATGGACTATTCTTGTCAATATCACCTTTGTTCAGATGTTATCCAAATTTCTGTATGCTCAGCATAAACAATGTTTATGACGTATCCTGCCAGTACCCAGATGGATCAGAAATTGAAATACAATCAAAATATAAGTACCTTTGAAAAGAAGGTAATTTTTTTATGCTGAGCATGCAGAAATCAGCAGTACAGAATTAAACAGTTACAGATCTTCATTGGTAATAGGTGAGTTCAGAAGTTGGAATACAATCCAAATATAAGTACCTTTGAAAAGAAAAAAATGATAGTAACTAGTTGAGACTTGTTAAGAATACATAGGCTGAACATAATTCATTTTCATAGTTATTCATACTTTTTTTTTTTTTTTTAGTACACAGAGCCTTTATTTTAATGAACAGTAAGTGGAGTCCCGTTATTCATAAAGGAAGTCCTCATGCATTGCAGCTAATGTTTAAGCTTTTAGAAAGTTGTCATTGCATAGTTCAAGAGAACATAAAATGCTTAATATTTCTCTGCAGTAAAATGCCAAAGGCAAATGCCAATTCCACATGTCGGTGTTTTTTCATCCTCTATCTACAGTGAATACAAGGTCATGGAAAAAGAATAATAAAAGAAAATTTATCACCATTCTTCTTGCTTATCTCCTAAAGTAGCCATTAAAATCAAATGTTGCCTAGTTATTGTCAGGTTCTCCCCCTACTGTTTGTGATAGCGTTAGTAGGCAAAGCAGTCCTCTATATTTTATCATTTAAAGCTCCTTTATGTGTTAAGTTGATGTACAACAAAGGCAGGAGAGTAATTTTAATCAGACATGCAATATTAGATGCCAGTTGCAGCTCATAATAAAGCTTGAGAACCCCCCACACCATTTGCCACATGGTTTTCTAGATGCTAAATACGCATTTTAATCTGAAAGGGAAGAGCAGAGAGCTCTCCTGTTTTTCAGCGACGCTAAACCCAGGGGCTCCAGTACGCTGCAGCCAAACGCCTCCTAGAACGCAACATGAAAAGCTGCAGATTAACTGTATTTAGATGCACTGGCTTGATGTAACATCAGCTTGCTTGAATTAATGTCCTGTGACAAGCCCTCCCTTGCAAACCTTTAGAAGCAAACTGTTCCTTTGTCTACAGTTTTAAGCTTGGCTACAGCTTCTGGTAGATTCTGCATTGTTTCTCACATACTGTTTTTTCGACAAAGTTGAATCATCATCTATGAAGGACTAACTACCCAAAGGGTATAAACGCAGTTGGTAGTGGTTTATTCAGCTTTGACACTTCTCAGTGTGATCCTTACTGCCTTCTGTAAAACAAGCGGGCAAAGGAAAGGCTCCAGAGACTTTCTTCTATTCATTTCTGTAATAGTTTTCTTGCCACGGGAGGCTTAAGAAGATTTGTACTGCCTGCTTTCTTTTCATTAGCAGTGAGTGCAATGCTGTTGGGTAAGTTAATGTGTGAGACTATAGAAAGAAAAGCACAGGAATTTCGAAAACAAAAAAAAAAAGGTGTATTTTCTCATTAATCCATTTGTAATGTTGTTTTTCTTGATTTATTCTGTATGGGGTGCAGAGGAAAAGTATTGTGTAACAGTTGAGATATTTTCACTTGTTCTCAGCCAGAGAGAGAATTAGAATCTAGCTGTAGTCTATTTCCTGAATGCAATACTATGCTTGACTGGTTTTTGGCAGCAGCATGTTAAAATTCTTGTTATTAGACTGACAAAGAAACCTGATTGAAATTTCAACATAATCTTACTTCCTGTCATGAAATGTAATAATATTTAATGATTTCTTTGTATTTCTGTATGCAACAAAATGCATCAGTCTTTGAGCCTTACTTTGACCACTATATTGCACTAACATGCTATACTTAATTATTTACATTGTATTTCATTTTGAATGTTTACTTTAAAGAAAAGTGAGCATGTTTCTTGAGAAAAACCCCAAGTTTGGTAAATGGATTTACTACTTTCCTTAGCGTAATAGCTATTTTCATCACATTAAAATTTGGGTCTGTATTGAAGCACTTCAATAGTCAGTTTTGTGTGTTATGACAGTTAATGTGTAAATCTATGCTATGTATACACAGGATAGTATTTTTTTTTTAAAAATGAATACCATATCATCATTATATTTATAATTTTCCAAAAATCTCTGGGCTCATAAAATTTGCTACAAACAATGCAGAATAGGTAATGAATATAAATTAGCCTTAGAGAATAATCCATATAGAGTGCAAGTAATACTGTTTAAAATTTGTATCTGATGGATTGATGGATGATAACTCATGCGGGACATCTATGTTTTAAGAAGAATGCACCTGATGATAAACGTTAATTATCATTAAAGGATTACTAGATGGTAGATGAAACTTTTAAATCCTGCTGCTCATCAATAGCAAACACAATCTTTAATGTTGTCTGGTGTACTATGCATGTTTATTTTCTTTCCTTTGTCCCCCAACACACACTTAAACTTCTCTTCTGTGATATAAGGAATACAATAATGACTTAAGAAAAATGCTGGTAACTCAGCTGAAACAATTCTGTATAATTTTTTTTTTTTCTTTTTAAGAGAGTAAGCACAAGTGTTCTCTGCCTGGTAGACCAGCAGTTCAAGATTTATAAAGCAATTCATAGTGAAATGTATCCAGATAGTGTGATTTTTTTTTAAATGCCAAGTTTTATTGTTTTTTCCCAGACAGTTACAGTATACTCTGTGACATTTTGAAATATTCCAGCAGAGATAACTGTTGATAGATGTAACTCAGCACTGTTTCATATTTATAGAAATCACATTACCTCCAGCCACACTTGTCAGCAACTCTGCTCTTTTGATTCCCAGTTGCCCAAGAAGTGTAGCTTGAAGCATTGTCAGTATGTGATATCATTAATCAAGAAACCAGTTGTACTCTGTTGTATTTTTATTTGCATGCACATGACTACAAATTACCCCTCACAGTTAGTTATTCAGCCCTCAGAAAAGTATAGTCACTGCTTGATGGTTTACTTGTGTTCTATTTGTGGTGTTTTTAATAAGAGAGACATGATTCAGTGGAAACTAGCATAGGTCATAGCCTAAAAATGGCCCTTACTCCTAAGAAATGGTATAGGGGAAAGTAAAGCTCATTTCTTAGAGAAGCATTTGGCTCTCAGATGGAATGTATTATAATTTTGTGAGATGCAATATATTTTTTTTTTTTTTGTCCAGAAAGTATGCCTTTTCACGTAGTTGACCTTACTGGTATTTTTTAATTTTTTTAATTTTTTTTTTTTGTTAGCTACAGTAGGTCAGCAAGGATTTGGAAAAGAGAGCTTCTTGCCAAATCTGAAAGTCTACTTGGTCGTGGTGCAGGGGCAGTTGCAGTTTGCTAATCAAATTCTAGCAGCTAACTCCAAGATCTTGTTCCCTGGCATAATAATCGGAATAGCATGTGTGAAGAAATGCACATACAAGCAACACATGAACACATTTGCAAATTCAGTATGATTAATCTGTTGCCCTTCTTATGAAACATGCATTAGGGCTGTCACAGCTATTGACTTTCTTTTTCATTTTCTACTTCCTTGTATTGTGTGCATTGATCTATCTTCATTAAAAATTTCGTCCCATGGTAAGCATGGGATAAAATTCTTGCATCACTGAAGTCAATATCAATGCTTAGCACCTGAATAGACTCAATTTATCACCATGTGCAATAGTCCAGCTGCAGTGTAGAAGGCAGAGGAAGGAGAATTGCTACAGTGATCCAACCTTGAAGTTTTGGAGCCGTACCCTGTAGAAGTGGGCAGTGACATAGAGGTGCTTATACTTGAAATGAATTCAGCATAATTCTGACTCACTCCACCTTCCCCTACCTTTCAAATATTTTGAAAACCACTGAACTTAAAAAATGTGATGTAGTACCTTGAGAATGCCATTTGTAAACTAATAAATATGACAGGTGTATTTCTGCGGCTGCAAGCAGTTATGTGGGCTTTTCCTTTTTCCTTTGAAAGGTCCTTGCTACATACCAATTTTTATAAGGCATTTTTTAATTCTAGAAAAAGAAACCTTTGCATGGCCTTTCAGCAGACTATAACCTGTAATATTTTTTTTTTGTAGAGACTATTTTTACAGTCTCCAAGGGCTCTGATCAGCATTCTTGATTCACTCCAGCTCCCATTGAGTTCAATAGGCATTTTCATGATTAAAAGAACCAGTAAGAAATGTTGAATAGAGTTGGCTTACTCAAATGCAAGCAAATCTCTTAGGCTATATTTTCATAGGGGAATTAACAATCTAGTTATTACTAGAAAATCTAAGCTCTCGTGCTAAGCTCTCGTGCAGTGTTTGGGTGCCAAAAAGATGACATCTACTATTTAAGAGCTATTTGTTATTTTGACAGTATGGCTCCAGGCTACGTTGTACTGGGTAAACCCTTAATTTTACATAACAAATAATGAAATATTGCTGCTTCACTGCCTCTCTCCATGTGATTAAGTGAGATTAACTTCGCTTAACATCACTTTAAATTAATTTGTGATGCTATACCTGCTATTGAATCCTACTGTCTGTTTTTTGAAATACGTGTATGGGATTTTTCTTCTCCCTGTAGCATGGTCCTCATATAGCACTACAAGTTAGTCATCTTGTCATATGGTATGACACGTTTTAAGGGAAAGAATGATCAAGAAATTGGCAAGTAGTTGGAGAAAGAGTTCCTAATGTTTCTTGTGTTAATCAGGTGACTCCTGAGGGGACAGGAGGTCAGGAGAGGACAGTTAGAGGGCCACAGAAACTCCCAGAAAGGGAATGAGGAAATGTACATGTATCACAGTGTGTCTCAAGAGAGAAGGCTGAAGAGTTCTGAACAAGGACAGAGAAGTATAAGAGATTGAAGGAGACTTTGTGGGCTGGGAAGCTTGCCTGAATGCTGTCAGACACTGAAGGGGGGGTTGTTGGAGTCCATTAATAAAAAGGAAAAGCATGTAAGATTATAGCCCAAAGGAGGAGATGACATATGAGAAAACCTTCCTGGAGACATGAAATGGGTCTCCCAGAGGTAAGAGCTGGCTCAGATGGAGCTGGAGTGGAGCTGGGAATACATTGGAGGAGAAGGAGTTTGGGTCCACTTTATAAAATCCCCAAAAAGGTGTTTTGTACTGAGATTTGAAAATTCCTTGGTAAGCCATAGCGTCAGCTGAAGGCACAGAATGCCTCTGCAGGACCATCTATACCATTAGGGACTGTTACAGGGGTAGAGTATGCAGATGGGTTCCAGTTCTTTCTGCTCCCCAGGCTAACCAGAAGTGAGCCATTTTCAGTCTGAAAGTGATGTGCCTGTGTTAGTGTGTGCTGTCACCAACTTTGTTGTGTCATGCCATTGACTACATGTCTGCAGGGGTTCTGGACTGGAGCTCTTCGGCTACTAGCCAGGGTGGAGAAAAAGCAGTGCAGCAGACCTTCCCTGCATTTATTCAGGACATCCCCAGAGCACACCCTTGCTCACTGTGGTGTTTCTTTGAAACAACTACAGTCAAAACTGCCTAGATTGCTGAAGTATGCAAGAGAAGCATAGTCTATTAGTGCTTTCAAAGGAAGTTAGGTAAGCTTTTTCATAGAAGTGTTTAGATAAATTCTGTTTATGTAGAGAAGATATTAGATAAAAGTGGGATTTTTGATTTCATATCAACACTCATCTATTGTAGGATGAAATCTTAGTTGTCTTATGTTAAAAGTGGTTCACAATTAAAGCAGGAACTTTACATTTTGAACTGTAACATGAGCACGCTCAGATTTCAAACTTACTTCTATCAGGAGCTGCCTACCCATCTATTGGGAACCCTTGCAAGAACTGCCTTTCTTGACTTGCATGATTCAGTTAGGGAACTGTCTTGTAAAGAAAAGAGGATAAATGCTGATCAGATGCTTGGTCTGTTAAATAGGGGAGACAATGTGGGTTGCTGAAAGGTAGATAGGCAGGATGCTGCTGAGAAAGAATGCTAGTTAAGGGTAAAATTTATTTGCATTGTTCAAAACCAGAATAAATCTGCTAGATCTGTTAAGAAAATTTTGAAACCAGAATTTTTAATTAATGTGATAAGATTTGTCTTTCATTGCCTTTGGAGGTGTCAAATATTTCAATGGAATTTACTGTATAAAGTAAGTTTCTTTGAGGAATAAATTTTCCACACCATATGATAGATGTAGTGGAAACCTCCATATTTGAAGCAATTACATCTCTGATACTTCTTGAGTTGTACAGTATTTCATCAAAAAGAAAAGAGTTCTTTGAGATGTATTCATTTACTTTGGGACATTTTGCCCAGTTGTGATGGGAAGAAAATGCTGCAAGAAGTGAAATTACTCCAGCATATTATTAGAATCCTAGTTTCATCTTTGAGAGTAATAAAGTTCTCTGTATAACTTCTTTTTATGTAACTTCAGCTCTTCCCAACAATGGCATAATCAGCTCTTGATCTGCACTGGGGCTTCTGTTTGGAGCTCCTCCTGGCCTGCTCCTAGCAGCAGTTTAAGACAAAGAGTGTGTATAGCTTTTATGAACAGGCCTATTCTTTCCAGGATTTATTTTGAAGTCAAGCTGGAGACTACTTTTTCTACATATATTCTGCTTATCTCTTTCTGTTCCTCTATCCTTCTTTCTTGATGCTTCCTCAAACATTTATTCTCCAGCCAGTTGCTCCTGTCTTCCTCCCCTTCCTCTAGAGCTGTATGTAAGAGCAGTTGCTGTTGCACATTCTCCTCCTGGACTGCCATATGCTGTGGATAGCATAAATAACGTACAGACGTAGTTTATAGTCTTAATATTTGAGGTCAGGCTCTTCTTGTGTTTGTTTTACTGCATGACAGAAACAGTGCAAATAAAAATGGGAATGAAAAGGATTAATATGTAGGTTAAAAAAAGGAAATGCTAACCAGCACCAAAATTGAAGCCGAAAGCATCTCTCTCATGGACCTGAGTCCTGTACATGAGATGAAAAGATAATATGCATATATATATGTGTATATGTATATATATATATCTTGTAAAGAACGTATATATATAAAATGTGTTTTAGATACATACTAAACAAGAACAATTACTGGTTAAGAGTAACTGTTCTTACATGGATAAAGTTCCATGGAGAACTTTTCTTTGTAGAAACCCAATAGTTAGGTCTGACAGGTCTTGATGTTGGTTTCATGGGAGCTATTGAGAACTTTAATTCAAAGCAATACTATACCGAGCTGCATTTACAGCTCTAGCTGCATTCCCAGATCAACAGACCCTTCTCTCACAGGCTTACTTGAAAGATTTTAGCAAGGTGTTTATCTGTGATAAGTCTTTATTGCTCCTGATACGGGAGGTCCTTGGTGACCAGCCAGAGAATCTTTATCTAGGCCATTTGTCCTGTTCAAGCATCTTTCGCAACTGCTCTGTTGAACTCAACGAATTTATATTGTTCAGGCTGGATAAGTGGTTCATTGATCAGTTTTCTCTCTATGAAAAGAGAATGCAGTGGAAAAGTATAAATCTGTGCTGCTTCTGCTTACGCTGACTGAGAGCGATGCAACATAATGCACCTATTTCTTTGTGAAGTTTCCACAGGCTAGCCTTGAAGGGGTACATTTTATGGTCCATTTGGCATGCACTGTCTATCTGTTCATACCAGAGCTGATATCCTTTTATCAAAGTCTATCTTTCATGTCATTATGTAGAGTTTTATTTTATGGTTTTTATAAAGCAGAGAACGGGAATGGTACCCGTTAGCACAAAAGTCACTTTAATCTCCCTGTCATGAGACTGATTTGGTTCAGCACCTCTTGGATGAAACAGCTGTCTAAATCTTTAACCTCTGTAGAAGTATCCTTTAAATCAATAAGAATAAATGAAAAAGCTTTAACGTGCTGGAATCAGTTGGGAATGCTTCAGTTCATGAGGTTGGCAAGTGGCTGTGACCAGTCAAGCAGTTAACAAACGTCTGTGGCAATTCACGTCTTTAATATAAGTTTACTTGTTTTTAACTAGTCTCTCTTCATTGACTTTTCAACAAAAAGAGAATAAATGTTGCAGCTGCTCCATGAGGTACAACAAATTTATGGTATTATTGTTGGTTAGTCTTTTACAAGCCATGTAGCTCTACTTGATCTGAAAAAAGTCTATAAGGTATGGGAGACGATAAGAATTACTAGTATTTCTATGGCTTGCTTAGTTACTGCTGAACTTTACTATATGGTGATATGCATGTTCTTACCGAAACTGTATGCTAAAATTTAGCATCATAAATAATGTTTGAAAAATTGGACAAGGGCAAAAGGGGATTTTTTGTATCTGCCATCTTAAGTGCCTATCTTCTCATGCAGCAAATTAGGTATGTAATAGTTGGAAATGGATTCCAGTTAGGTGTCAAGGAACTGAATGATTCCTTTTACAGTTTACTTCTTGGCTTTAAGCAGTGACCTGTGCCAGGAGAGAATCACTTGTGTTCTATCAAACTATTTCACTGCCCAAGATCCATGGAGCTACAGAGGATAATGCTGGGATATTGGAGGGAAGGCTTTTGCCTTCTCACAGTTCTGAGATAGATAAAGCTCAAAAATATCATGTGGCTGTAACAAAGGAGACCAGAAGAATTTCTCTGCTTATTTTGATATTTCTTCTAAGTTTTACTTTGAAGAATAAACCACTCCCCTGAAAAAATGATGAGAATTTTCTTGGCTGGGGGAAGGATGACCTTTTATACGAGCAAGTGGTAGGCTTGCTGGGGGTGGGAATGGCAGCTGGAGAATCTGCTCCAAAGAAAACTAAGCCAGCAGCTAGCTTGCTATTGGGACAGGTTTCTGGCACCATTACCACTGTTGAATGAATTTGTTCTTATTAGTTGTTAGGTGTATTAATTACCATTCATTTATTCTTTAACCAAGCCATTTTCTTCTTGATATATCAGAAGTAATTTTACTATATAGACATCTTGTTTTTATAGTCTCCTAGCAACAGAAATGTTTCTTAAGCTGATGTTTGCTGTCTCAAGAGTTCTGTGTCCAAATTATTTTGAATAGCCTTAATTTTCCACAGTTTCTGGAATTTAATCAATCACATCTTTTGTTAGTTTGATTTTCTAACAAAGGCATCTGATTAAGTAATTTCCTGAGCCTTGGTTACAGTATCATCCCAAATGTGAGTACTTTGGATCATGGCACACACAAAAAATAAATCTCAACTCATTCTGCCTCCATCTTGATTGGGATATATTACTAAGATACGTTGTTTCTCAAGCATCCTCAGAATCAGTGATCTTGAAGACAACTTCTGAAGTTATTCTTTTGACTGACACAGAGCTTGTGCAATTACTGTTAGTCAAAGCCATTGATCATTGTTAACAAAATTTGTACCAGGTGGTTTCACTGCCTGACATTTGGAACTGGCAATGTAAGGAAAGTTGAAATGTCTGTTAGCAAACTTCTAAATACTTTCTGTGGTCATAAGGGTGCTCTGCCTTCACATCTGAATAGATAAATTCGGAGGGGAAATTTGGGAGCAGAAACAGGAAGTCTCAAAGTCTTTGTTTATGCAAAAGCAATGCGTATCAGTGGAGATCTCATCCAGAACATAGATGGGGAGACCTCTGGATACATTGCATGAAGCGTTCCACTGAGTGCAGACTTACTGCCAGATGTATTGCTCCGAGACTGGCTCCCACATATCTGCCTGGGATTACAATCAGACCTGAAAGCATCGGCATCGTCACTATTGTGTATGCAGCAAGTGCACATACTGTATATACAACAGAGTTGTTCTACACCCTCAGGTCCTAGTCATGTGTGCTGTGGTCCTGTCAAAGACTGACTGTCATGCGGTAAGCAGATTGCAGCATCAGTTTTTCAACACTACCTGATGTTTGAAAATTCTGTACAAATGTGTATTTTCAAAAGATTCCAGGATCGGTATTTCAGGGAGAAAAGAGCTTGCTGATAGGAAAATTTAGATGCAGGTAGCCTTTGGGCAGTACATCCTCATGTTGATCTCTGAGTTCCCTTCAATCCATTGTGACCTATACAGCCATTGAGTGGGTGAACTGGTACTTGCATTGTTTGTTTCTGTATGGCCTCTAATGGTCTTTATGCAGTAGTAAATCTTTCAGTATTTCTACAAGATTTCTGTTGTGCTTACCTCTGGAACTGCCTGTGTGTTACTGAGGAGTATGTACTCCCAAAGTGCAGATCCATTAGTTTCTGTCTATCACTTTATACACACATATAAACAAGAATTTAATGTAGTACGGGATATGGAGGGGCTGTACATCTGCAAATAGGTCCATAGGTTTTCGTACCTTTTGATTACCATGGTGTAGACAGGAGTGATTTTTTTCCCCCCATTCTTTATTAAATTTCTGGCTCCTCAATAAACAACAAATGATTCAAGTCCTGGCTCGTGACAGTTTTATCAGGAAGCAGTTGCTGGCAGTAAACCGTGTTTCCTCGTCATGGATTTGTACTAACCATACAGGTACTTTCACAGAAGTGTGTGAATGTAATTCGTGGGTTAATATGACAGTATTGTGTTTTTTTCTAGACATTCTGTGTATTGGATGTCTGGTTTCTCCTTATTTTTTTATCCAAGTGCCATATGGTCTACTGCTTCCCTGGGATCCTGACACCACTTTGGGACTACCTGGTCCTGGTTATAATCCATGTAGCTCAGTTTATTGTATGTTAAGGCATACTGCAATCACAGCCACAGTCTGTTTCTTAGTTACATATGCTGCATAAATACTAATTTTCTATATATGAAAATGCATAATGTTCTGTATGTAATAGGGTTGTGGTAATACTTTGTGGCTCTCTGAATTAAAATGTTTTGAGGTAAAATGGGACCCATCTGTCTGTGCAGATGGGAGTTGGGAGCAAGCTGGTTCTGGGAGACCAGAACCCTTGCAGAAGCCTTGCACTGGACTACGGAAGCATGAAAAGGGATAAGTAACTCTAAATCCATCCACATGGATTTCCAGTACTAATGTTGTAGATTATTTTGCTGCTTTCTTTATAGAACAATTTCATTTTAACAAATTGGAATTTACTGATCATAAGAAATTTCTATTCTGGCATTCCTTGACTTTGCCACTTGTCCTGAAACTACCTGAAAGCCCCTTATCTGCAGGACCTTCTAGAAAGAAAAGGAATGTG
This sequence comes from Microhierax caerulescens, assembly GCA_035590215.1. Classification (NCBI taxonomy): domain Eukaryota; kingdom Metazoa; phylum Chordata; class Aves; order Falconiformes; family Falconidae; genus Microhierax; species Microhierax caerulescens. The sequence goes on from JAVJGJ010000047.1 coordinate 105,142,162, forward strand.
GAAAAACAGAACAGGTGTTTAGCACACATTAAGTTTTCCTTTTTATTTGTGGCTTTCTGTGCTTTAGATCATGTAACGCTTCTTTTATTTCTGCCTTTGTAAGGGCTGAAACTTTTTGCTAGTAACTATTTAGGAGATAGGGTCAGAATCATGTGGGGTTTAAGTGCAGTTATTGACATGAGGGAAAGCCTGCAGTTTACGTGTGCTTTGTAAGTCCTGCATTTTATAACCTTCTTTGAAGAAAAAGAGTAGAAATGGCCTGTTGCAAACCTTATTTCTCCATGGTAGAAAGTATCAAGAAGGAAAGGAAATGAGTGAAGTTCACATTCCTGCAGAGATCAGAAGCTCCAAGTTCTTGGCACATTCTTCTGTACTTTAGAAATTCTCTGATGCTGAAACCAGAAAGCTCTGCTTAATAAATAAGTGTTTAATAAGGAGGTTGCTACTACAGATGAAGTATTACAGCAGGTTGGTCCATGAACCAACTCCCTCCGGCTTGCTTCATCTCTCAAAAGCTTCTTTCTGTCTGGTCACGTGACTACTTTGCTTCTAATTCCCTTTGAGATAATATCCTTAGGTTTCATCCCCGTACTTACCTAAGTCCTCTCAGGACAAACTGGATCCCTGATAACAGTTTCAAATACGGGCAGGAGACTTACGGATCATGCCTACAGTATTTAAGAGTACTCCGTGCTGCTGAGGCCAAATTCCTCGCCTGGCTTGACTGTGAGGCCTTTGTATTGTTAAACCGTGTGGCCGTGACTGCAACACCCTCAAGACGTGCCCGGTCAGTGCCAGGCCTCCACTGGGGTGTGCCTCTTCAGACATCCCTTGGCCCAAGCAGAATGCTCAGTGCTCACAGACATGGCTGCCCTGCAGAACTGCTAGACTCGCCTTGGGAAGGACAGCGTTGGCTGCCGCAGCAAGTTGCAGAGTCTCCGCTGTCCTGAGCTCTGAACGGAGCCACAACACTGGGTGAACTAATATGTTACAGCACTGCCAGGCTTCTTGTGGATGCTCAGTTCTCAGAGGCTTCTTAGTACAGCCTTCCTTGGCAGGTGGCATAAAGAAAAATATTATTACGCTTGCATCTTTCTCTAGCATGTAGAGGCAAACTTCGTGGCCTGTCTTTTTTGAGAACGCATGAGTTTAGCCCGGTGCCAGTTGTCATGAATGTCCAGGCTCCCCAGCAAAAGAAAACCAAAGTGTTCTTATGATGCTGGAAGCCTTCCCGTTTTTTTTGGGGGGTACAGACACAGCTGTGAACACTTATTGGGTCAGGTCTCAGGAATGTTCTGACAGTCTGGTGGGGACTGTGCATTGAGAATCTCTTCACACCCAGTCCTCTGCCTCACAGACAGAGGGCTTCAGGTTAGGAGAAGATTTTTTTCCCCTAAAATTCCTGTTCCTTATGTTTTATTTCTGAAGACACTTAATCCTATGTATGCTCTCCAACATTGTGAAAAAATATTTTAATCTCTGTTTAAGTGGGAACGAAGAAGCAAACACATCCTTAGCATATACAGTTTTTGTAGCTTTCATCCTATTCTGCCTTTAGGTAAAATAAACTTCCATCATTTTCAAAATGGAAGGTTTTTCTAAATCCTCAGACACCATTTGTGTGACTGTTTTGTGCCAGCATAAGTCTTAATTAAAAATATCAGAAGGTGAAAAATAATAGAGACATCACTTTATATTGAGAGATCTGCCATCATTTATGGTGCTTTATGCTGTCAATGACTTCAGTGATCTTTCCCCTAATATATTAGAGCTGAGAATGACAGTGTCTACTCAAGTTGAAAAAAAAAAAAGATCAGGAAAAAACCCTCAAGCTTGTATCACAAACAAGTCGTACGTATTATGTCAAATAGATCCATAGGCAAACTCAATTGCAGTGGCACAACGGAACAAGTAAACATCTGTGATATCTCTGGAATATCAAACTGGAGAATATTAAGAGCAGATGACAGAACATGAGATTGTAATTGAAGATCTTCTGCATCATAGATACTTTTTGTTTCTGCATTTTTCTGAAGTCTTGAAGTGCAGTCTGTCATCATTAATGTACATATTACATCGTATTTTGAGGACCAGTTCTTCAATGTTTATTTGTATGAAACATACCAATACCGATAGACTAATATATCAGTGCAGGTGAAATTTTTTTGAGGTCTCAAAAAACATTTTTTCTTACATTACTTGCAAGATACATGGATGTCCTTGGCTTCTGCTATGCACAGGGGTCAATGTGTGGCTTTGCTCAGTCATTCTTTTGATGCTCCTAATTTTTTTAGAATTTATTAAATCTTCATCTCTGGGGTTGATAGGTTTCTTTTTTTGTATTATAGAGCATCCAGCAGTACTAATTTGACCATTCTTCATATGGAAAAATTATCTTTATATTATAAAGCTTTAAGGTCTGTGCCTGTAGAAGTATGAGAAAAGACACAAATGGTGCTCATCTAAATTCAGGAAAAATCAGTTACCTAAATATTAAGACCTGTATTTAAACAATTAGTGTTCTATTGTGCCGTAGAACATAAATTAGATACTGGTTTCTTATCCACATGTGTGTTTTCTTTTTGTCTTTCTTTTTGAAGGTACACTGTATATCTTGAATTATCCTCAGACTAGGAATTCACAAAGGGCTTTCATATCACCTACATGAGGAATAATAATATAGTCTGAGAAGAATTCTTGTTATGCCCTTGCAAAGATTAGTAATAAATTTATTGAAAGATAATCTTTCTCTTGGAAATGAACCCATGACAAACTTATCTGATTGAATCACCTGTCAGTTCCTGGGATATATGGTTATCGCTTTACCTGACTTCTGTTTCTGCCATGATACCTGATTTCCTTTTAAATCCATAGAAAGAAAGAAAAAGCCCAGATTTGTTTAATTCTTTTTTTTTTTTGAGAAACCTAATCTTTTTTATTTAAAATAAATAGCTTTGAAATATTGTTTTTCTGTCTCCTTTTTCCTAATGCATAGTGATAATAGCTGTGTAAGTGTTGTTTTGGCCACGAGTATCTTCCTGTTGTTCGGTTCCAAAGAGCATGTTGCTTTATATACCCAATCTGTTACTTACATCAGAAATGAGCTGTGAGGGGGTGCTGTCAATCTGAACCTGCCTTTAGAAGTCATGGGATTCAGTCAGATATCCATGATTAGCAACTGACTTTCTTTTTAAGTACTTGCCCTAATTACTCTTTGCAGTTGATATAGATTACAGATAACAATGAACTCTTAGATCATTAATTATTGTTGATCTGTGTAATGATGGTGGACCATACAATAAAGTGATTTAAGACAGGGCAGTTTAATACTACCAATAATAACTAGAGCCATCATTTCAGATATTTTAAAACGGGCTTGATAGTTGAAAGTAGTATTTGTGATCTTGTTTCTATATTAAAGTTGATTATAATTGATTTTATGTGATGCATTTAGAAGCACTGCTTTAAAGATAAAAATCAGAACTCCCCCTCCTCCAATATTTAAAAATCAAGGTTCTAATCTAGTAAAGGTATAAAGTGAGCAGTAATCTTACTTTTGTTAGTAATTCTACTCATTTCAACAGGATGTTTCTTATAAATAAGCATACACATTTATAATAAGCCCATATATAAGGCATGTATCCCTCTATGGCACACGGGGTAAAGTAATACTTGAATCACTCTCAGTAATGAGTCTCCTGGTGTTAATCATAAGACATTATTTGGAATCCTTGAAAGCATTAACAGAATTGTGTCTGTACACAAAGCTTTTTTAAAAAAATAGTATCACTGTTTGGTTTCTGAGTGATAGAGTAGCTCACATGCCATAAATCTTAATTTTCATAAATTGTTTTACGTAGGTTGCTTGAAGATTTTTACTTTGGTTGGAGGGGTATTAATCAGTTGAGTAAGGCAGAATGTGGTATTGGTTTATACTCTTTATACTGTGCTTGAAAGGCCTGTTTTTATTCCTGAAGAAGTAAATTTCACCTGAACACCAAGGACTGTGACTGGCTTTGATTGATCCAGGCTTGGCACTTGGCACAGTCAGGAAAGCAGTAGAATGTCTTATGGAATATACCTTCTTCATCACAGAGTTGTCGACTGCATTCTGTGGTGCAAACTATAAAACTGTGGAAAGCAGCGACTCTATTCATTTGGGACATGACATTATCAGATGCTGTTGATGAAAAGTAGCAGCCCAGATATCCTTCTTTTCACAATACTGTAATTGATTACCAGCTTGCCAAAATACGAGTAAGGCTGCTCTGAACAAAAAAAAATAATAATAAAAAAAAAATCACTGTCTTCTGAATGACATATTTAAAAATTGAAATCCCGTTTTTGTAGCTGCAGTAAGGACACCCAGACCTGGAACAGCTGTGATTTATTTGTTTATTTATTTATTTATTTAATATGACTTACTGATTCTTGTGTCACTTTTTGAGTTGATCTGCTTATGTGGCCCTTCATATTAAAACCGTGTCTTTCAGCTTGTAAAGATTATCCTATTACTCTATTCAAGAAAAAAGGTAATAAACTGAAAAAGCTTAAAAATACCAAGGAGCAGTCATAATTAAAGTTATGGTAGCTTAGGAAAATCCTCCCAAGAAACAGGAGGGTGGTTTTTTTTTGGGGGGGTTCTGGTTTTTGTTTTTTTTTTTTTTCCTTTCAAATCTGTATATCTTGGATCTATGTATATCTTCAAATCTGTGCCTTGACTAGAAAAACTCTGTAAAAATTTACTGTGAAGAATGCCATGCCATCAAATCTTCAGTGTCTCTGGAACATTACATGAAGTGTAGACATTTCCCTGTATCTTTTTATGAATGCATGTTGAGTCAACTTTGTCACTTTCTCTACTATAAAAGTATCATTGTAATTCATGATGAAGAACATATTGGTAGGACTGTAATATTATGTATCTGTACAGTTCTTATACTTCTGAATTTCACAACTTTAAAAAAAAGTTAATTCACATAAAAGTTCATGTCATCTTCATGAAACTGGCCAATGTTTGTGAAAGAAAAAAGAGTTTCTAATGTAGAGGAGATTTTGATTTTTTTTAAAAAAAAAGTTTCTCAATACCCAACTTTCTTACTCTGTTTTGTAAAATAGGATTTTATTGGTGTCCTAGCACTCCTAGTACTTATATCTGTAGAAAAATTGTTAATAAGAGTGTTGCCAAAGAAGGGCACTTTATGCATTAGAAAAATGCCTGTCTTTTCATGGAAAAAAATGCCTTGTGCTTCCATATTTTTATTTCATATTTGAAATGTGTGGTTAATATTTCTATTGTTATTAACGGTAGGTGTATACTTTGCCAATGGAATAAGTGTTCCTTTTACTATTCTGAATACCATGAAAAACTGAAATAGCTTCTCAAATTTGAAAGCATATGATTTGTTTTAATTTGGTGCCCTGAATTTTGTATTCTGCTGGTTAAGCAACAGACCTACAATTATCTGACAGAGGCTGCCTTCTTGACATTTTCCAGCTTATTTTTTATCCTCAAGTAGAGCTCTGTATTTTGCATAAGACTTAGATAATCATGTAAACTAGTTGCATCATTGAAATATTTTTATTTCAAATTCAAATACATTGAGGGCTGCATACATGAGCTAAAACAGTTTTTGCAAATTTTCTCATCTAATGTTTACCTTCATCTGATTTACATTGTTCTTGAATCTTTTCCCTCACCTTCCCTCTCAAAGCTAAATCTATTTAAATTTAAACGTAAAAAAATATGTGAGCCACTTAGAATATATGTGCAGAAATTTAAGTATTGACATAATGTAAGATATTTAACCCATACTTTCTTTTCTTCCCTTTACCATATGTACTGCATCCTGACTCCCATGTTATGTTCAGTGTTAGGTGGAAACGTTGTGAACAGCTCTGCTCGGGCAAAGCACCGGGACTCTTCCGAACAGTTAATTATTTGTACAAGTGTTGAAAGGTTTGGTGTCCTTGGTGATTAGAGTTTCTGTTACAGTATTCTCTGAAAATGCCAAGTGCACTCTAAAATGACTTGAAGATCTTCCCAAGGGTTAATCTTTGCCACTAGTGTA